>PVKA01002569.1:109281-123133 GCA_004027165.1 Ctenomys sociabilis | reverse complement strand
TTCTAATCCATGAACATGAAATATCTTCATATCTTCTATTTATTTAGGTCTTAAATTTCTTCTTTCTTTCTTTCTTTCTTTCTTTCTTTCTTTCTTTCTTTCTTTCTTTCTTTCTTTCTTTCTTTCTTGTAGTTTTTAAGTTTATAAGTCTTGCACTTATTTTTGTTAGGTTTATTCCTGCATATTTTATTCTTTTTTTGATGCTATTATGAATAGAATTATTTTCTTAATTTTATTTTCAGATTGTGCTTTGCTAGTGCCCAGAAATAAACAGCTACTTTTATATGTTGATCTTTTATTCTGAACTTTGTTGAACACAAGAATTGATTCTAAGTTTTTTTGCCTTTTAAAAATGGTCAGCATAAAGGTGGCCAGACAGCTCAGCGGACTAAAACGCCTGCTTGGGCAGGCGCAGGGACCAGGGTTTAAGCCCTGCCTCGGAGTGCCCTGAGATGGTGACTGAGAGGGGGCGTGGTGGCGCATGCTTGCAATCCCCGGTGCTTGGGAGGCTGAAAACAGGATCACTACTAGTCCGACCTGTGTAGTGAGACTGTGTAGATCCTGTATATATATTTTTAAAAAGTGGTCTACATAGTGTATTATGTTGTCTTTGGTACACATGAGCCTACCTCTTCCTTGATAATCTCAATACTTTTTCTTTTTTAAGTTTATTTATTTATTTATTTTGGTGGTACTAGGGATTGAACTCAAGACTTTGCACTTGTCAGGCAAGCACTTATTCCACTGAGCTAGCTCCCTGGCCTTCAATACTATTTCTTTTCCCCAAGAAAATTTGTCTCCAATACAACACTGGAAAGAAATGATGAGGATAAACATTCATCTCATTTTCAAAATTATAGGGGCAAACCCAGCATTTATTTTTTAAACAGAGGTAGTTTCACATTTGTTGAAGGTAGGAAAAAAAAAAAAAAAAACAAGGGTAGGAGAAATTGGGCTTTGCAGAGACACAGAGAGAATTTGGGCCAAGTAAACAGAAAGGAATAAATACAGATACAGCCTACGGTGCAGGGTGACTGCCATAAATAAGTACGCATGACAGGCCCTGGTCTTTTATCACTCAGTTACCTTACGATTGAGTTAGACGTGGTTCTGTCAGGTGGAGGAAGCTTATGTTCCCAGATTTTTCTCTATTCTTTCTGTTCCCTATTTGATTACTTTCTGTTATGATCTCACAATTTACTTTTTTCTTCTTCCTTTAGGTTTAGTTCAACTTTCTCTTTAACTTTTTTTTTTTTGTTGTTGGGACCAGGGATTGAACTCAGGCCCTTGCACTTGCCAGGGAAGCACTTATTCCACTGAGCCATCTCCCTGGCCCCCTAAAGTTACATTTCTTTTTTTTTTTTTTTTGCGGAACCAGGAATTGAACTCTGGCCCTTGTGCTTGCCAGGGAAGTGTTAATTGTACTGAGCCACCTCCCCAGCTTTAATTTTTTTTAAATAGAAGAAGGAACACACAAAATTTATTACATACCATAGGCATGAATGTATTAGACTCTTTTGATTCTTAAGATGGAAAGTTGTGTTATTTGAAGTTTTTTTCTTTTAAAATATAACTTTTTACCTAAGCCTCATGTAAGCTGCATCTTATAAACTTTGATATCTTGTATTTTAATTTTTCTGTTAAAGAATTTTCTAATTTCCCTTTTTACTTGACCCATTGAATACTTTACAGTGTATTGCATCTGTGTTGACAGCAGCATAATTTATAATAGCTAGATTTGGAAACACTGTCCATGTCCATTGGCAGATAAATGGACAGGGAGAACGTGGTACTTAAATATGATGGAATATTATGTTGCCAGAAAGAAAGATAAATGTGAGACATTTTAGGTAAATGGACGCAACCTGAGAATGTAATGGTAAGTGAAATGCACAACCTTAAATACTGCATGGCTTCTCTTATACAGGAAACAGCACACATATTTACATATGATATATGATATAAGATAAATAGGAAGTAAGGGGAAACCCAAACACTTTCCTAAATTGCATATTGTGGTCTTTTAAAAGTATTTCAAGGGCTGAGGCTATAGCACAGCAGTGTAATGTCTGGTAATCTTGAGGTCCTCAGTTTGATTCCAGGTATCAAGAAAAAAAAAAAGAATTCAATGTAAATTCTAATTTGTTTCGTTTATTCTAAAGGTTTTTCTTTTAGTTGACTGAAAAGAAAGTTTGTGTTTTTGTCTCTCTTTTGTAAGAATATATATATATATATATTCTTTTTTGTAAGAATATATATATATATATGTATATATATATATATATATATATATATATATATATATATATTTGGTTTATGTATCTCAGTAGCTACTTTGAAGATAATAACCCAGAGTGTAATAACTTATTCTCTATTATCTGGTTATGAAAATGTTTTACTTTTTCATAAAATAAAAATAAATAAGAGTATACTGTTTGATTTATAATACTGTGAATTTCATAAATTTCCTCTGTCAGTGATACTAATTTAATTCAGTGGTGGTTAGAGAATATATTCTGCTGCACTTTTGGTCTCATAAGTTTTTTGAGGGTGATTTCTGGGCTTAACATAGAATTTATTCTAGAATGTTCTGAGGCATTTGAGATTATATATTTGTTATTGTTGGGCAAATTATTGTTAGGTTTATTTGGTTTATTATGGAATATATACTGTATTAGGTCTTTTTAAGTTCCTACCTGTAGCCTACTTTAGAGTAACTTCTTATTTAACCCTGGATATAATACAATATTGCAGCTTTGTAAATATTCTGAGCAAAAATTTGGGGGAGAACTTACAAGGATGTTAATAATTCTATCTGGTAGGATTAGTGATAGCGTCCTGCTTTTATTATTTATTTATTATTTCAATCCTGGGGATTGAACAATCCTGGGACCCTGCACTTGCCAGGCAAGCGCTTATTCTACTGAGCTATATCCCCACCCCCACCCCCGCCGCCACCCCCACCCCCTCTGCTTTTATTTTATTGCTCTGTATTTCCCATATTTCTTGCAATGAGCGTAAGTTATCTAGTGATGATACAGTCAATTAAAAATGAATCAATCGGGATGGATGAGTATAGCTAAGAAACATTGCTAGAGGAGATGATGAAGTTATGGTAAGATTTATACAGCTTCGTTTCTCACCACGCTGAGCATTATGCAAACAGCAAGTTCTCAGTAGCCTCTTTGTGGAATTAAAGATGACAGTTTTGTGACTGTAATTTGAATTTTACTTGTCCAAATAGTAAATACAAGAATAAAGAGTTGACTGGTTATTTTGGCTTTCACATTGAGCTTCTAGACTTATGGCAGCTCCTAAGTGTAGGCAATCACAGAAAAAAAAAAAAATCTCTAAGATTTGGAATTGTCAAATCTGCGCTGAATTTCCTAATATCTGCCAATATTCTCTTCTCGTGGTGTCAGTAAAATTGCCTATTTTTGGATTTGGCGGCTTGCTAGTCAATATTTTTTTATTGCTGTTAGAAGCATCTTAATTAAGTAAAGTTTTGTTGGCTGCGTTTTGCTAACTGTGCCACAAACTCTTAGGTCTTTTTAAATTCCTACTCTATGAAATAAACATGTTTTGTAGTTTGTGATTAAACTAGAGCACAAGGAAGACACTTATTAGCCTGTAGCCGCATTTGATCTAAAAAGACCTACAGTGGCTTGCAAAGGATATTCGCCTCTAACTTTTGAGAGCTGCCTTAATGTAAATTTTGCAAAGTCTAGACAGAAGAGCTAATCATCGCTGGGGTTTCTGAGAGCTCCATTCTCGTCCCCAGCGGAGTGTTTGCGGGCTCAGCATTTCCTATAATAGGGCAGGGCTGTAAATTGCAGCGCCATCTGCAAATCCACTAATAACACGCGCGGCGACGCCAGTTGCCGCGCCTTGTAATTTGGGCCGATTCTCATCACGACTGCGAGTGCTGCTATTGTGCTAGCGAGTGGAACAAGTAGATTACAGTCTCATCGCCTTTCAAGACTGAAGTCTAGACTGCAAAATTTATTTTAGGGCAGGCTTTAGCTTCCTCACCCAGAGAAATAAAATACATGTCTCCCAAATCACATTTCTTTTTATTTCAGAATAAAGATTTCCTCTGGGGAGCTTCTGAGGCATGACCACATTTACGCAATTTATGGTAGTGAATTCAATTAAAGATTCCCCTATCAGTGTCTGCCAAGTTCCTGTTCCTAATAAATCTGATGTATTTGAGAGGCACAGAAGTCTATAAGACTGTTTTTACTGCATCTCTATTAAAAGAGCACAGAATAGGACTTTTCCGATTTACTAAAATGCAGTGACTTCAAATAAAAATAAAATAGCTGTGGAGGTCCCATCTTGCTCGGGGTCTCTGGTGCCTCTCAGGTTTTCTCATCTCTTGTTCTGTGGCCAGACACGGGAGTCAGAGTGCAAGTTTAGGAACGCAACGTATTCCAAGCCAATGCTTCTTTACCTAAGGATGATGAAGTGGCAAGTCATTTCTTTCCTTTCCAACTTCTTAAAATTGTTGCTTACACAGGACGATTGTGCTTGCGTGAGGTTGTGTGTAAGATCAGAAGGTGGGTATGCTGTTTGGTTGAAAATACTTGGTCTGCTCTTTGTCATTTATTTTGTCTCTGGAAATATATCTTTGAGGGCTGGCCAAATAGCTCAGCGGATTAAAGCGCTTGCAAACAGGCTCGGGGCGGCCCCACCCCCAGGGCGTGCTGAGACTGCCCCTGAAACTGAGCGTGGTGGCGTGTACTTGTGAGCCCAGCTCTTGGGAGGCTGTAAGCGGGTGGATCATTAGGAGTCTGATCTAGTAGTGAGACTGAACACCCTGTAGACCCTTCCCTAAAATTAATAAAAGAAAAAAAATATATATTTTTTTCAGTTGTTTTAAATTTAGAGTTTCAGGACAGCAACAGGGCTGTCCTGTCCTGTACCAGAAAAAATATGCCCATTGAGTTTCAAGTCTGAGTCCTTCTCTCCCTCCTTCCTTCCTTCCTCCCTCTCTCCCTCCTTTCCTTCCTTCCTTCTTTCCTTCCTTCCTCCCTTCTTTTCTTTTTGAGAGAAGGTCTCATAATGGCCTCGGACTAAAAATGATCCTCCTGGCTCAGTCTCCCCAGTGCCGAAATTATGGGTGTGTGCTACCAAGCCTGGATCTCCGGAGTGCTTTAGTGAAAGGACCAGGGCAGAGTTTAGCTCTGAAGCATCTTCCAACTAGTATTCTCCAAACGTTTGACTGAATCTACACGGAGGAGGGTCCAAACATCCTGGGGATGTGGGAAGACCCAGGGGCACCTTGCCTATTTGGAGCTGGCCTCAGACTTGCAAATTACACTCAGTGCTGCAGTCTGAATATACTTCTCCCCAGCAGAGCTCATTTTGAGGGTTAATACCTCACTGTTGCAGTGTGTGTGCACGTGCGTGCGTGCGTATGTGTCTGTGTGGTGGCATTTGGGTTATGGGACTGAGCCCTTAGGAGTGGATTAATGGTTTTCCTGCCTGGGAGGTTAGCTTTGCCCCTTTCCATTCCAGCAGGCACCACTGGTCCCTCTGCTTTTTGCTGGCATCAGAGCTACGTGCTGGGACCTGGGATGCACATCTCTCCTTTATAAACCACCCGAGTCTTAGGCTTCCCTTATAGCAGCCCAGGGAGGACTTAGACGCAACATAAGAAAGGCCCTGCCATTGATCAGCTGAACCCCTTTTGCTTTTTCATAAAGATAATGTGGAAAAAATATTTTGTAACCATCAGACCAAACTTTAATATTGTATACTTTTTTTGTATTTGTTTTATGCCTTGTGGGCCTCACCCCATCTAACTCTACATGTAACTGAGAGGAATTGTGTATTGCCACTCTGCCCAGGGCAATATTATCACGCATTTAGACACAAATCTAGTCCATGTGCTTTTACTTTTGTGACTCTGAACAGCGGGCCACGAGGCTGAGTGTCTTCCGGACTTCCACGAGTGACAGAATGCTGTCCTTGATGCTGCGCAGAGGGTTTTTGCACTAAGCACTGCCCATGTAGATCCAGATGGCTAATTAATTCAATTACCGTTTTGCACTTCATGGCATTCCTCATTGTGTTGGTGGGCAGCACAGTGTACCTGTCCATCCTCTGACGAGCATCGAAGCATCCCCTCTTTAAACTATTGCAGACGTTGCTGCGCTGTTCTCAGTATGTCATCTTTCAGTGTAGTAATTGCTAATGATTTCTGGCGAATGCCCTCAATCATCAAGCAAGTTACTTTGCATGCCTCGCTTGCTGAGGGCTTTAAACCCTTTGTATGGGCAGTTGTGCCCTTCCTGCCCTGCTTCTCTTATATCCAACACTGTTTTTCAGCAGTGTTTCTGCTGGTTAGACATTGTACTCTATTGAAAAGAAAGATTTCGCAAGTCTGGCTTTTCCATTTCTTTATATTTTTCTGAACATCTCAGGGCACCTTGGGGTAACTAGCTGCCCTGGAGACCTGCTCGACTAACCCACTCGTGAGTCTGCTGTTATCTGTTTATGATGTCTATCATTAAGGTATTCTTTTAATATCCAGTGTAAAAATTAATTTGTTATAGTTGGCCTGATAGCTCAGAGGATTAAAGTGTCTGGTTAGGCAGAGTGCAGTGGCTGGGGTTCGATTTCCAGACTACTGTGCTGGCCTGGCCCACAGGGTCCCTGAACCTGCGATGGAGACTGGATGTGGTAGCACATGCTTATAATCCCAGCACTTGGAGGCCGAGAACAGGAGAATCACTGAGTTTGATCTCTGTAGTGAGACCCTATAGACTTTCTCCTAAATTCAGAAAAAAAAAATTGTTTCTTAAATACGTCTATTTAATTTATATTTTTTGTTTGTTTTTGAGAAAAGATCTCACTATGTAGCCCAGAATGGCCCTTGAACTCCTTCCTGGAAATCCTCCTGCCTCAGCCTCCCAGATGCTGAGGTTATAGGTGTGTACCACCATGCTCTGCTGTAATTTATAATAATTCTATTTTGGGGTAGTAATAGTCTACCTAAAATCAAAAGGGGAAGCTCTTAGAGGTATTTTTGCACCCTACATAGCAAGGCTGATTTTATATATATGTAAAATACATTTTCAGTACAAAAATATACATTAAGGCACAGCTCAGTGGTAGAGACCATGTCTGGCATGCCTAGAATTCAATCCCCAGCGCTACAAAAAAGAAAAACTAAGCAAAGAAAATATAGAGAACTGAAGTTTTAAAAGTGATCTGATGATAAATACTACAAAAGCTAAAAATAAAATAAAAAATAAAAAAATAAAAATAATGGTTATCACACAAAAAAAAAAAAACACAAAAGCTAGACATTTAGGAACTAAAAACATTTTTTATATCTTTACCCATATCCTCGGTACATGTTTGCTTCACAGTGAAGCTAGAATAGTATAAAGTATCCAGCACCTGCCATTTATTTTGCTGATAATGTGAAAAAATTGAATTTAGGAATCTCACAGGCAATTATTTTATATTTTCCTCATCAGCAGGAAGCTAAGCTTCCCGAGGCTGCCACGCCAACAGTCGCCACTGGGGGGCAGCAGCAGCCTCTTCAACTCCCTCACATACAGCTTCCAATATGGCGCCCTCTCCAGAAAGCCTGTAATTAAGCGGATGAGCTGAGAGGACAGTATTTAGAGTAAGTCCTTCAAAATATTAACACAGCATTGTGTAGTCCCAGTGATGTTGATGCTCTAGCGCTATAGATGTATGCATCCAAATTCCTGCCCTCCCCCAAATAAACATGTTCTTCCATCTGTGTGGGTAACTGTATGCACAAGTAATCATTTTATTTTAGGCCCACTGAAAAATGAGCCAAGATATTGCCAAATATTAAACAAACACAATATGAGAAATATGGCCAAGCAGAAAGGCTTTAAACTACCATCTAGGTAACGCTCGAAGTGCCTTTTTTTGTGGATGCTTCCTTATTCATTGTAACTGTATCACCTTCCAAGGTCAGGAGACACTAAGGGAATTTCCTCAGGTCGGTGCAGTGGCCGTGGAGCCTCTGTCCTGCACATGCAGCGATGCCTACCTACATCGAGGCATTCAGAGACGGTAAGACAGAGAGTGTTTCCTACTTGTGGAGCTCCAGTGGTGCAATCACTTAGCAGCTAGTACTTACACGGAATATTTCCTATTTGTACTGGGAACTCAATTGTATTTGCAACGACATTTGATTTCATAAGGTAATTGTGGAGACTGGCCTGAAATTTGGACCTTTGCATAAGAAAACATCTAGATTTTTTTGGGGGGCAGGGTGTCTTTTTGAGACAGGGTTTCATTACACAGTTCAGGCTGGCTTGAACTTACTTTGTAGTAAGGCTGACTTCAAGCTCTGATCCTCACGTGTGCTGGGATTACAGGTGTGCACCACCATGCATGGCAGACACCTAGATCTTTAGGAGACCATGGCCACATATATTTCCCCCAGTGCTGAGCCTTGATTCTGGCAATCCCAATTGTTGGTCACTTCTTGTCATTTTCCCATCAATGGGACCAAATACCTGAGATCTGCAGTTCAAATTGATTACAGGGATGCACTGGCATCTATAGCTGCTTCCCACAATGCGTCAGACTGTCTTCCTTTCCCTAATCCAGCCAGACCTCATCATTCTATAAGTTTTAGAAAGATAAAGTTGCCACGCTTGACATTTTAGTATCCAAAGAAGGGCCCTGCTGTAGCAGGGCCTAGGAGAACAAGGGTCCCGGAAGTCCACAGAGCAGTTGCTGATACTAGGAGCTAGAAATGGTTGGCTAGTTTTATTACCACTTAATGATGTTTGTGCTGTGCTTTTGCAAATAACCACGAAAAATCAATCGGCAAGCATAGACAGTGTGAAAAAATTACGGACAGCGTCCTAAAGCCTGGCTGAGGATGAGGGCCAGCTCAGCGGTGGCATGGACAGTGGAGGTGCGGGAGGAGGTTTCCACTTGGGCTCACAGGCTAGGCTGGAGAGGGACGAAGATCTGCAGTGCCTGGTGTCCATGCACCTCCTGCCCCGACTGCATGTGCATTTGAAGGACTCAGAGAGCACCCTCAGCATCTCCATGTATGGAGCATCAGGCCACTTCATTCATCCTGCAAATAGGGTGCCTGAGAAAATCCTCTGTCCTAGGTATCTGAAAGATACATAGTTAAGAGAATTCAGGAAATAAAGTTGGAACCCTGCTTCTTCCATTGTTTGCTAGAGGATCTAGGACAGCTTATTTAATATTCTCTCTCTCTCTCCATCCCCCCTTCTCTCTCTCTGTCTCTCTCTCCCCTCCCCCTGTTCTCTCACTCTCTCATCTGTTTTTTTGTCATTAAGTGCCAATGCATTTGTATTCTGATTGCCTGGACTGTTATAACACTACTTGAGGAGCTGTTGGCAGAGCATTTCTCTACTCACCTGGCAAACGACAGGGCACAGTATTCTCTAAGTAAGGACAGTCTCAACTGTGACTTCCTGGCTTTCCAGATGACCTGCCAATCTCTCTGGAGAAGGAAGCTGGAGTTCTTTCCCAAGAACTCATCGAATCCTTGGCCAGCAACTGTGCAGATTTATTTTTTCTTCTTGCTTTTGGCTCCGTGTCTAGTGGTGCCAAGCTACCTGGCCTGAGGGTGTGAGGGGAGGTGGTGACAACCTGTGGAGCTGCCCACAGCACTGGCTTTAGCCTCAGCCAGGCACAGTGAGAGGAGCCACCTTCTCTTTCCCAGGAAGGTCAAGACCAGGGATGGTCCTCTCCCAGAATCCCAGGTCAGGAGGGGAACTGAGGCTCACACTCCCGGCGGTCAGGAGTGCAAATCTTTGAACATAGCAGCCAGACACGGTCGCTTGTGCGTAGACATAGTTGCTTGTGTGTCTGGTGAAGATCTCTTTAGAAGTGAGAGCCAGCCAGCCATGCGGATGTTCAGTTTGGGGCAGGCAAGGCCTCAGGAGAATCCCCCTGCCCTGGGGCCTGGGAGCTTGGCCTCCCGCAGCTCCTGCATAAACAAAGGAACAGAACAGTGGGAGTGGGGGAGGGCGCTGGAAGTGGCCGCGCTGGTCTCTGGTCTCACCTGCTCTTCCCATTTAAACACCTACCAGGGGATTGAACCACACATAAGTTACAGTGACAGGTGACATTGCTGGTTTCTACCCTGAACTGACTTTCAGTCAAGGGCAGGGAGGGGTCCCCTGCGGTGATCGTCTGTTTTTCAGGTTTTGAGCTGACCGGGAGATGGCGCCAGGGCTTGGCTCTTAATTGAATCCTTGGGCACCAAAGAAAGAAATGAGGTGCTAAGAAAATCAGAAGAGAACCCTGCCCGGCGTTTCCGGGGACGGAGGCCTTCCTCTTTGCCTGTGGCCAAGAGCAGAGTTTCTGGCTGTGGCGCCCCACATTTTCGCTTGCTACACCAGACAGTGGGTCTCCCTTCCAGGGGTGGGCTTCCCACTGCTCAGCCTGTAACAGAACAGTTTGGGTAGGGATTTCAAATTAATACGATTAAACTTTCCAGCAAGAAGGCAAACAATAGATGTTTGAGTATCACTTTTTATTTTCTCTTCGGGACCCTTTTCACTGATCTGTTGTCAGCCCCCAAACCAATGTCGCTGATGCCAAAGATCCCAATACGTTCTGCTAAGAAGTGTTTATACTTCCGGACTGAATCTGTAGCATGATTAATCACAATAACTATCACAACATAAGAACTGCCTAGTTGTGTCTGCCTCTCGTGTTCAAGAGTGTGGGAGGCACATAAAACTTACGTCGTCCTCGAAATACGTTATCTTTTTTTTTTTTTTTTTTTTTTTTTTTTTTGGTGGAACCAGAGCTTGAACTCAGGCCTTTGCACTTGCCAGGGAAGCACTTATTCCACCGGGCCATCTCCCTGGTCCCTATCTTTTTTTTTATAAAGAGAATAAAAATGAAAATAAAACAGAATTTCAAAACAGGTTAGTAGGAGAGATACAACAATTAATACATTGCATATTGTCTTTGTAGTTATTCAGAGTACAAGATATAGATAAACATCTTATCTAAACAATGTTAGCACATACTTTTCAATGAACTAAGAGAATCAAGGTGCAAACTACATTAAGTGTCTTGTGTACAAAATACGTATTTTTCTTTTTCCCTTCCTTCTTTTCTGCTGTATATTATCACAGTTTGTCTTTTCTTTTGAACAGTGTCTTCCCAATTTACAGTACCTATTGTACATTTTTGAATCTTACTTACTCTTTCAGTTTCTCACACTAGTGAGACAATATGATGTTTACACATGAGTCTGATTTATTTCACTTATGAGTATGCTTTTGAGTTGTATCCATTTATCTATAAAAGTCTCCAGTTTAATCTTTCTTTATGGCTGAGAAGTACTCCCTTATAAAAAATATATCTGTTTTATCCATTCCTCATTTGATGGGCATTTGGGTTGTTTCTGAGCTCTAGCTATTAAAATATGTACTGCTACAAACATGGGTACACATGTATCGCTGTGGTATGATTTTTTTTAATGCCTCTGGGGAGATACCCAGAAAAGGAATAGCTGGGTCAAAGGAGACCTTTAATCCTAGTTTTTTGAGGAGTCTCCACACTGATTTCCACAGTGGCTGTGCCAGTCTGTCCTCCCACCAACAGTGGAGAAGTGTTCCCTTTTCTCTGCAGGCCCTCCAGAATTAGTCATCTGTTGATTTCTTCATGGTGAGATGGAATCTCCGTGCTGTTTTAATTTGCATCTCTTGAAAGACCAATGACGTTGAACTTTCTTTCATATATTTATTTGCCTTTTGTATTTCTTCATCTGAGGAGTGCGTTGTGAGATGTAATCTTTTGTGGCTTGCATTCTATGGCCCCATTTTTTTCAGCTCAGAAAGCTGAACTGTACATTTCATAGTTTGTCCGAAGCCATTTAACCTGTGAACAGAGATTAGTTATGGATGGAAACCTCGGTGATCTCACTTCAGGCCCCGAGGATGCCTCACAAAATAGCAACCACGGTGGGCACGTGAGTGCCACGTGGTGGTGTTCAGTGGCCCCATGAGATGTGGCGTGCTGAGAAGCCACTTAGGTGCAGGAAGGAGAGGGAGCCATTTAGTGCTTACTGGGGACTCAGCACTGTGCCACGTCTCATGGCTTCTTATACACTTCAGAGACGTGACAGTTGTCATCCTCTCCTCTGCCATCCTCTTGTCTCTCCCATTTGCTTGTTACTCTCCAGGCAGCTTTTCCTCTCAGAACTTGCCAAGCCCACTCCTACCCCAAGGCCTTTGCACATGCTAACCCCACACTGGCGTGGTCCTTCTTTGCATACTTATAGGGTTGGCTGTTTTCCTGAGAACTCAACACAGATTCCCTTTTCTCACCAGAGACCTGGACCTGGCTTCACAGGACCCCCATTATATGATTCTGTCTTGTTGTCTCTATTGTTTTTTGGGCATCTCATCGTATTTTTCACTTGTTCCTTTGGCTGCTTTACTTGGGTGCTTTCTGCTTCTCATTAGAATGTGAGCATGGCAAGGCCAAAATTGTGACAGTCTGGCTTGCTGCTATATTCCTAGAAACTAGGAAATTCTAATATATATAGAAGCACTTTTCCATACATGAGTACATTGTGCTTTAATAATATCCATCCTCCCCGCCTTTCCCCTTCTTCCACAGAGAGATGCTTAATCATAGTTATTGAGTGAATATGATGGGAAAGGGCCGGTGAGATAGCTCAGCGGACTTTGGCAAGCACAGGGACCAAAGTTCAATACACAGGTCCCCTATGACATGCTGGGTCCACCCCCAGGGCACACTGAGTCAGTGACAGTTTGGGTGTGGTGGCACAGCCTGTAATCCCAGGGATGGGGAGGCTGAAAACTGGAGGATCACTATGAATCAGAGCTGTGTAGTGAGACCATGTACCAATATATATATATATATAGAAAGAAATATATATATATAGAAAGAAAGAAAGAAAGAAAGAAAGAAAGAAAGAAAGAAAGAAAGAAAGAAAGAAAGAAAGAAATTGATGGGAGACGCTTGTCAATACTGTGGCCATGAAGCCTGAGTACAGCTGGAGCAGCTAGGCTGGTCCAAGGCAAAGGCAGAGGTAGCCTAGAATAGTGACTAAAAGGAAGAGCTCTGGGCCAGGGGTGTAGCTTTGGGGTAGAGTGCGGTGCCCATGAGCTGTGTGACCTGGGACACCTTAGCTCTTTGTGCCTGGAATTCCTCACCAGTAAGCTAGCGATGGCCATGCTGGTGATGGCGATCACCTTGGGCCATGTCTTGAGGATTAAATGAATTCGGCATAGTGTGCTTAGGAAGGTGCCAAGCATGTAGTGCTCTATAAACATCAAAAACAAAGCATAATCCAGGGGTCCCGGAGAAGGTGTGGCTCCTTAGAGGGCGTAGTTGGATTGAGAAAGTGGGGGGTCTGAGGGCTCACTTGTCTTCACTTTGCTGCTTAACTTCTTTGCAGATATTCAAGAAATACTTTATTTATCTATCTTAACTCTTTAGTTATTTTCCAACAATTATTTATTGAAGATTTACTCTGTGCCAGTGCCTGGAAAGCAGAAATGGAAAAAAATAATTAAAAATGATTTAAAAAATAAGTTTCATTAATTCTTCCCTTAAAAATTTTTTTTCTTTTTCTTGGTTGAGGGATGAAGAAGATAATCTTAGTTTGTTCCTTCCTACCTACTGATTTGAATTCCTGCCTTGCATGCATTCAAGAAATATTTATTGAGTGTGAGCAAAACAGTAGTTAACAAGTGATCTCTACCACCTTCTATCTTTCCTTCTCCAACCTTCTTCCTAAAGTATTCCGGGAATTTACTACACACAATATATATATATATATATATATATATATATATATATATATATATATATATAT
>PVKA01002569.1:17843-109181 GCA_004027165.1 Ctenomys sociabilis | reverse complement strand
CTTTCTCTAAACACAGTGTTTCCTGTCCCAGATGGGAGGGACAGGACAGGGTGAGTTTGATGAATGTTGACTTGGCTCTGAGTGTGTCTACTTGGCAAACACACAGGTTCTGCCCTCTCTGCCCTTGGTTAGGATCAGACCGCTTGCACTGAGCAGTTATGCAGAGCAGATATGGGTGTAGAGAAGGAGATGAAGTGACATCTTGCCTCAGGTGCAGCTAGGAGTTCAGAGTTAATAGTGGCCTCCAGCTTGCAGTGTAGAGTAGGCAGCCAATGAGAATCCAAGTGAGAACAGAGAGGACCACACAGAAGTTGTAGCCCCAAAACACGATATCATGCAAAAGAGTGGAGTCGGCCTGCGGCTCCCAAGTAGATGTGGCTTTGGCAGAGGTGGCAGCAGCTACTCTGAGAACACAACATACTGCCCAGTTTTATACTAGGGGAGGGTTTGATTTGGAGAAAGGGTTTGTGAGAGACAAAGGGATAGGAGTCTCCTTTTTCAGGCGAAGACAACTTCAAAGCTTCCTTATTGATCCAAGAGAAATAATTACAGTGATGCGGTAAGAAGAGTCGTTGCACCTCCAATGTGAGCTCCAGGTTGATTTATGAAATCTCACTCATTCCCAAGACATGGCCTCAGGACATGGCAGCAAATAATAACACTTAATTAAAACACATAAAACAGAAACATCCATGACAGCTGGCTTCAAAAATCAATACAATGCAAATTTCTAAAGATTGCGCTTGCAGGAGGTCAGGAGGTGAGGGTAAGGAATTCTACAACAAAGAGCCTTGATGAAAGGTAACTGATTTCCACTTCCTGTGACTGGATGCGTAGGGCTTGGAGATCTCTGGTTCAAATCTCTCATTTGTACAGGAGATATGTAGAGCCCCAGGAAACTAAGAATTTCATCAAATGATTAGTACTCAGTAATCTGAGTTTCAGATGGGGTTCATTCCAGTGACACTTTTGGAGTCCCAGAGTTGGTGGGACAGCACTCCCTCTCCTCAGATATGGCACCTACGTCAGCAGCTCAGATGATGGAAGGCACTGTCCCACCTGTGACTCTGATGTCACTGATCTTCTCTTGGAACACCTGACATCTTCCATGCCTGATTGCATCTCAATGAAGGTTTCTAATTGGCAACCTGCAGGGTGACATTTCTAAGTAGAATTGCTTCTTTGTGCCCAGAGACCCCTTCCTGTCACTTGAATTAGGCAGAGCCAGCTTCACAATCCACTTTTTCTGCCTGAAATGAATTCTCAGGGAGTGAAGAGGCCTTTCTTTATCTAGACAAAAAGGCAAAGCCCACCTTTCTCTTTTTTTCCTCCTGTATTTTAGGGAAGGGTCTATAAGGTATTCAGGGTCTCACTTCTAGATCGGACTCATAGTGATTCTCCTGTTTACAGCCTCCCAAGAGCTGGGATTACAGTTATGCGCCACCATGCCCAGTCTCAGTTGTCATTTCAGTAGGCATTGGGGGTGGGGCCAGCATGGCAGGCCTAGAGAGTGAACCCCAGCCCCTGTGCCTGCTTGCAGGTGCTTTAATCCACCGAGCTATTTAGCCAGCCTCTTATTCTCTTTTAATCCAGTTAGAACACAATATAATTCTTCAAGAAATGGAATTTTCTTTCCATCCAAATGAGATCACTTGGTTCAATGTGATCTGAACAGGTTGCACGGAGTTAGGGTTACGTGGAATTTCCATCAGTTCTCAGCTCTTTGCCTGGGATTTGGGCACAGAGTTCTGGAAACTCTGATTTCTCAAGAAGTTGCTTGGTACTGACAGCTTTGACTAGCATAAAAATGGGAGATGCCACAAGTCTTAATTGCATTTGCACATTTAGATTTTATCAAATGGCAACAGCAAAAAATGTTCATACTTGCAGAAATGTGGGGTTGAGGCGGAGAGGGAGGTTCATTCTCCAGGAAGGCCACTGGCTCCTCAGTCCCAGGCTCTGTTTGAAAATGCTAGCCTTGCCTCTGCTCACAGACCAAGGAGGGGGACCGCCCCCCGCCCCCAGAAGCAGCCAGGCCTACGCTCTCCTGCTTCTTTGGTCCAACACTGGCTGCCTAGAATGAGGTGTGATCAAAATATATGAGTACCTCTATTTAAAACATTTACTTCACAAGCAGGTTCAGGGGCCAGGGTTACAGGCTTGCCGGCACCAGCCCAGCCCCCAGGGCGTGCTGAGACAGTGGCTGAGACTGGGCGTGGTGGCATGCGCCTGTAATCCCAGCTCTTAGGAGGCTGTAAACAAGCAGATCACTAGGAGTCTGATCTAGTAGGGAGACCTTGAGCACCCTGTAGACTCTTCCCTGAAATATAGAAAAAAAAAAATTATTTCAGTAAATGTCACCCTCAAAGTACTCTTGCCTGAACACATCGTTTCCCTGGCCACTTTTGGAAATGATTCCGCAAGTCTTCTTTTGTGTCTTCTTGAGATGTGACAAAAAGATACCACTGGGGGTGCAGCTGCTGAGTGCTAGCCAATGGAAAGGTCCGATCGTGGAAGCGCTCCCGGGTCCTCACGCACATCAGTCGTCGGTTCGGTTACTGCGCAACTTGTGGCTCTTCCCCAAAGTCAAAATGACCATGAAAGGTAAACATTTTGAATGTGTTCAAGACCTCAAGCCAGCAACTGAGGATACCAGCTGGGGGACTGTGTTGAGAGGAACTAATGGCAATCCCTCTTGTATTGTAATAAATTTTTTTTTAAAGATTTCTGTATTCACCACATTGTTTTACTTTTTGTATTTTAGGGAAGGGTCTACAGGGTGTTCAGGGTCTCACTACTAGATCAAACTCATAGTAATCTGCCTGTTTACAGCCTCCCAAGAGCTGGGATTACAAGTGCATGCCACTACACCAAGTTTCGATCACTGTCTCAGCACGCCCCAGGGGTGGGGCCAGCACGGCAGGCCTGGGGATTGAACCTTTGGCCCCTGCACCTGCTTGCAGGTGCTTTAATCTGCAGAGCTATTTGGCCAGCCCTACACCATAATTTTTAATCATATGTCCTGCGCACGCACACGCGTGTGTGTATTGGATAGCTGGAGACTCTCTGTAGTCAGACTCACAGCACAGACAAATGGGGCTTTTAAAAAGAGCTGGTGGGTGGTGAGTGGAAAATCAGGAGATGTTTGGCAAATCCTAAGTCAGGAGTTCTCCCACACTGTCTAAATAGGACAGAATTGGCAGTGCAGATCTGGTTCAAAGGAAGAAGCTGGGAGCCTGTTCTGCAGCAGAGCTTGCATAACAATTTAGATTTGCATTTACTAGAAACTTACTTTGCAGTGGGCGTGATTCATCCAATCTCACAAAAATCCCAGGACAGTTATTCTATTTTTAACCCCTCTGATCTGATTTTCGACTTAGGCACTGTGAGTAACGGGGCTAAGGATATAAACCAATGCAGTTGTGCTCCAAAACCTTTGCATCTGACTGCTGTACTACCCTGCCTTTCAGTTGCAAGCATCCTGCCAGTGCCGGAGAGCTTATGCTTATTTACAGTGGCTGCTGGAGATGATGCCTGAAAGTTGTCAGCTTCTAGTAATTCCTCTAGAGAGCTTAGTGTGTAACTGAAAACAGGATGAGACTAAGCAAGTGTACCTGTGAACTGGGATCCTACTGGAGCTTCCCATGGCGAAGGCAAGAAGAAGACCTGAGTGTCTACACCCATTGCCTGCATTTTAGCTAAGAGAACAGGTGCTATTTGCCAGAGATGAGAGCTAGCTGGCAGAGGATTTGGTGGTGAGGGAGGCCTGAGAGTGAATTCATCGAAAGGTGGTGTTTCTTGGCATGTAATTCACACACTTTTTGGCACAAAGGCATGCAAAGTATTTGGAGAGGATAAGACAGTTGTATTAGAAAGGGCAGTGGGGCTGCACCTTCGGTGTTCCAATATAAGTCAATGGAGGAGCACATGTACGGCTAGTGCTGAAGAGAAATCCAACAGCTGAAAACCATTCTCTCAGTGGCTTGATGTGGGGACAGCTGGTGACCCAGCGGGAACGATGGCCTTTCAAGGTGCTGAGGCAAGTGAGGGCCTTTATGGGCTTAGTTCTACTCAAATTCAAGAAATCTTGTTGGATCAACCAGTCTTTGGAAAGGGTTAGTTGGTGAGAAAAACACCCAATCACATTTGCAAAAATGTCTGAATTATTAAAAAATAATGCATGCTAATAATATAAAAATCGCAAGTAAGAAACTAGGTTTATTTCACAAAAATTTCTTAAATATCATGGCATAATTTACTTTATTATTTATTTATTTATTTATTTGTTTATTTATTTTCTTTTTGGCGGAACCAGGGTTTGAACTCAGGCCCTTGCGCTTGCCAGGGAAGTGCTTATTCCACTGAGCCATCTCCCCGGACCCTTATAATTTACTTTATAATGGTAGAATTACTGATTTAGAAAAACAAATATAATATGGATTGTGAATAGGTTTTTCAGCATTTTCATAAAGAATTCTTTGGATGAACACTTTTCCTGTTATTTTTTTTTCTTTTTTTTAGAAAAACAAAAATTTCCTTGTTCTGAAATGAAATGGGGGCCAGGGAGAAGGCTCAGTGGAATAAACACTTCCCTGGCAAGTGTAAGGGCTTGCGTTCAATCCCGGGTTCCAGAAAAAAGAAAAAGAAAGGAAGAAGTGAAATGTATGGATGTTATATGCAGCCTTTTTCTTCTTCTTTTTAAAAACCTGTTAAAATCAGCATAGTGTAGTTTGAGGTTTCGGAGTCAACTTTCACAAAGTTTTTTAAAAAAAATCCTGTGCCAAACAGTCTAGGCACTGGGGATACAGAAGCACAGAAGCAGACAAAAGCAGCTGCCTTTGAGAGCTTAGACTCCAGTGGGAAGGCAGGGAGTAGCATATTTAAGTCAAGTGGTAGAGCTGGAGAGAGGCTCTAGGGTTTCAGATAATCTTGAAGTAAGAGCCAACACAATGTCTGATGGACTAGATGTAGATACAGGAGAGAAAGGAGAATTAAAGTTAACTCCAAGAGTTTTGGTTTTTTTCCCTAAGAAGTTGAAAGAATGAGTTTGCCTTCAGCTGTGATGGAGCGAACTGCCGGAAGGACAGATATTTGAGGCAAATAAGAATAATAAAGTTTTGGTAGTGTTATGATCAAATGAGGATGGCCAGTAGTTAGCTGGATTTTAGTGCTGGAGTTCAAGAGTGAGGCTAGGTCGAGTTATCGCATTTAGATAAAATAATGAGAGTAGATGAGACTATCAAGAAAGTAATAAATAGCACCAAATCCTACCCTCTAGGGGTAGCCAACATTAACATTTTCTTCTTCTGATTTCTGTCTCTAACATAGAATTAAATAATGCATGTTAAGCCAGACGTGGTTGCACATGCCTGTAATCTCAGCACTCAGGAGGCTGAAGAAGGAGGTTCCTTTTGAGTTTAAGACCAGCCTAGGCTACAAAGTGAGCTCAAGGCCAGCTTGAATTTGAGACAAAACAATGTCTCAAAAAGACAAAATAAAAATAATATATATCATAGCTTCAGATACACTAGTGCTTCTTAATAAGCCAACGCACTTTCCGTGGTGTATAGCATTTATTTTTCTTTCTCATAGGCCTGTTACTTCTCTTGAGTGTCTTTTCTTAGACTGTGGCTTGATTGGCTTGGTTCAAGATTTGGGTTGGTTGTGTTCCATTCCACTGTCTTTACATTCTTCTTGGGTCAGGAACTTCCAAAGACATATTTTTCTTGTGGCAATGGCAGAAATAAAAGTGTTTGTAGACCCATGTTATGCTTCTTGGGCTTGGCTTGGAGCTGGCAGTCACTTTGGCCATATTCCTTTGGACAAACAAGTCAAATGGCCAAGCTCAAGATTAATGAGGCTGGGAAAAGTCCTTCCCACCCCACTACACCCCGAGGTCACATGGCAAGGACAAAGTGAAAATCTGCAGTAATGATCCAACTTAACATAACACACAATATAAAATTTTAAAATTGTATTTTAACATCATATACAATATAAAATTTTATATAATCATATTTACAACTTAATACATCCTTTTACCAAAACATATAGATCATATATTTTCCATGTATACAATATTTTTAATGTCTGCAATGTCTTCTGTTATATGGAGGTACACTGACCTAATACGGTATTTATGGATACCATAAATGTCTATAATCTAGAGGAACATAACTAATATAATGTATATGTAACTATAAAAGGATTAATTATAATGGCCTATAGGGTCAAGACTGGACAGCTCTTAATGGCTGCCCATGGGAGAGTCAGAGAATCCAGCAATCCTCAGGCTCTGGAGCTGAGGCCTCAAGGAGACCAACGACGCAGCCAAAGTCTGAAGGCCTGGAAACCCCTGGAGAGTGACTGCTGTGAGTCCACACAGACAGTCTGTTGTCCACAGGTCACAGCTGCACAAAACCAATCATTATGGTCTTTTAGGTCAATTGTGCTTTTTTTTGGTATTATGTTTTTATGACTACAAACAATGGTGAAGGAAATATTTTATTGTCTCTGTTACCCTTCTCTCATTGCTGGGACAGGCACCCAACACCCAGAGTGAAGGAAGGAGAGGGTTATTTATCTCACAGTTACTGGAGGTTTCAGTCCATACTCAGCTGGCTCCAAGGCAGTGCTCATGGCAGAGGGCAGCAGCTCATGGCAGTGGCATAGAGCAGAGAGCAAAGGGAGGGGCAGCAGCGAGCTGGCTTCTCTCCTCTCCTTACATTGTAATGCAAATCCCTTCCCCAGGGCAAGCATAGTATCCACAGCCACAGTAATCAATCATAAACTCCATCAATCACAAACCCTGTGACTGCCTGGGGTGTTGGGGGGTACCTGTAAACAGACACCATAACATTTATTTTAAATCTTTGCACAATTTTATGAATTTCAATACAGGACACATCTCTAAAAGTAGAGTCTATAGGTCACCAAAGTGTAACCATGCTTAAGCTATTGAACCATTTTGACAAAATTGCCACCCAGAGGTGATATATCAGTTTATATTCTCATCCATAATGCATGATGGTATTCATTCCCAGAAGCACTCCTCAATATAGAGTATTAGCATTTTCCTCTTTGTCAGCTGGATGAGTGAAAACTATTCTTTATACCTTTAATTTTCAGTAAAGATGAATATTTTTTCATTTGTAATTTGTCCAGTTGGCATTTATTGTATTTTTATATTGCTTGTTAGTTTTGCCTGTTATTTCTAGCAAGGTGTTTTCTCTGTTTCTAAGTGATTTTTTAAAAAAGTTTGTGCAACACAGCAGTAAATATAATTGTTATGCTTCTGAAATATTTGTGATAGTTTTGGAAATATAGCCTGTATTTGTGTCCTTTTTTATTGCCATAACAGATGATCACAAATTTAGTAGCTCTTACTGTTCTGGAAGCCCAAAGTCCAAAAGCAGTGTGGATGGGCTAAAGTCAAGGTGGGCAGGCTGGTTCTTCTGGAGCCATAGGGGAGATCTGTGTTCCTGCCCTTTCTAGCTTGTAAAGGCTGCCCTACTTCTCTTTGGCTTATGACCCTTGCCCATGTGCAGGGATCTGTTGGTCTCACTGCGATCGGTTCCCCCTGGGGGGAAATGGCAGCAGGAATGAGAAAAGATAGATAAGAAGACAAAAGCTGGGTTACGTGGTTGCTATTCTGCCTGATGAGCAAGACTAACACACTCTACAACAAAACTTACTTTTATTCATACTTTTGCAAAGTGTGTAACACACGGTAATACAAGTATGTATTATCACGCCTAGTGACTAACAGCTGACCTTAACTGAACAGGATGTTTGTCTCAGGAGTGAGGTAGCTTGTTTACTTTAGGCACTGAGGCCCCATTCCACCTACATACATTTGATCAATTTCCTAGTTTCCTTGGCTCCCAATACCCACGTCACATCATACCCTTGTCTTTACATCTACTTCCTCTTTTGATCTTCTGTCTCCCTCTTCCAGAGGACCATTCTTCCATATAATTTAATATTTATAGATCCTAGTGAATGAGACATGAGTGTCTTTGGGAGGTATTACGGCTTATATCTGGCTGTCCCCCTAGAGCTTCATGGGCACATAAGTGGGATTTCTGGGAGGTGGTTATAGCACGGGTATATGAGACTGTATTATGGATAAGTGATTACTCGACTGGCCTGCTGATTGGTTCAGCATAGTTGTGGGTGATGGCATCACCAAAGAGGGAAGCTCGTACCTGGATGTGGGTGGCACCAACCGATAGGCTCACAGTCTTGAGGGGCTATAAAAGGGGAAGATGAAAGCAGACGTGCTGCTCACTGCCTTCTGCCTGCCCTGCCATGTTTCTCCTCTTCCATGCTGCCCTGCCTTGGTATCAGCTGTGGACTGAAGCTTCTACAAACTGTGAGCTAAAATAAACTTTTCTTAGGGCTGGTGGTATAGCGCACCAGACTAAGCAGGGGCCAGGGTTTGATCCCTGGAACCACATGCCACACCGGCCCCACTCATGGGTACTCTGAGCCTGTGATGGAGTCCGGCCGAGGTGCTGCACACCTGTAATCCCAGCATGAGGGAGGCAGAAATCAGGAGGATCACTACAAGTCTGAGCTGCATAGCGAGATCCTGCACAATAAAAACCTTAAAAGAAAAAAGGACAATGACACTAACATAAACTTTTCTTCATATAATTTGTGGGTGTCAGGTATTTTTGTCTTAGCAACAGAAAATAACTAATTTAGGAATTAATTATTTAATTTTTCAGTTGTGCAGCCCATCAAATGATATTTTCTTTATAATTGTTTGTTTTTCTTATATAATGCTTCCTTACTTTTTTACACATATAATGGCTTAAATGTTATTCTAGGACAGTTAGAGTTTTAAGCTTTCATTTTATTATATCTAAATCTATAATTCATTTAGAACTTATTTTGAGATAAGAATGAGTTAGGAAGCCATTTATATATTTTCCAATTTCTAGCTTGTCTTCCCGACCCATCATCAAATAAACTAGACTTTCCTTACTTCTTTTTTTTTTTTTATTATTGGAAAATAGTGGTCTTTTTAATAAAAAAAAGTTTTAGCTTATGAAACATTTAAAATCACATAAATGATAACGTATCTCCTAGAACAGTCCCTTTTTTTCCATTTATTTTTATTTTATTGAAATACAAATGTCAATCAGACAGTTTCAAAACACCATAACCATACAGAGTCGATGAAATAATACATTGCAAACTGTTTTCATAATGTTTTGGTATTGTACAAGGTGCATACATGATATTATATTTACAGGTTTTTATATAGCTGAATTATATCAAAGATTCAACAATTATTTACCTAGTGGATGACCTTTCCTTACTTCTTAAAGTGGTATCTTTACAGTTCTGTTCTGGAGCCATTTCTGGAGTCCCGATGCTTTATGATGAACTTTTCTGTGCCTCTCATCCCCTATCATGGTCACTGTACTTTTAAAGTTCACAGGTCATTTCTTTTCCTTTTGGTTCTGGGAATCAGCTTAGGACCTTGTGCTTCCCAAGCAGGCACTGTGCCTCTGAGCCCCCTCTCTGGCCCCACATAGGTCATTTGTAATAAGTTAAATTCTTTTTCTTTCTTTCTTTCTTTCTTTCTTTCTTTCTTTCTTTCTTTCTTTCTTTCTTTCTTTCTTTCTTTCTTTCTTTCTTTTTTTCTTTCTTCTTTCTTTCTTTCTTTCTTTCTTTCTTTCTTTCTTTCTTTCTTTCTTTCTTTCTTTCTTTCTTTCTTCCTTCCTTCCTTCCTTCCTTCCTTCCTTCCTTCCTTCCTTCCTTCCTTCCTTTTTTCTTGCTTTCTTTCTTTCTCTTCCTTTCATTTTTCCCCCTGCATTTTAGGCTACTTTTATTTTATTTTTTGTACCAGGAGTCAAACTCACGACCTTGTGCCTGCCAGCCAGGTGCTGTGCCACTCGACTATATTCCCAGCCCTACTTTTACATCTTTCATAATCATGCAATTTGACAAATGTATGAATATAGAGATTATATCAGGAATGACAAAATTTACACTTGTGTTTCCACAGCCCAACTTAACAAATTCAACATTACCAGCACTTTGGAAATGCCTGGCTTATTCAACACAAATCAGTAAAGTAGAACACTATGGTGAATTTGGACTTTAGTATTTCTTTTTGTTTATATTTTTGTCTTTTTGAGGCAGGGTCTCACTATGCAGTTCAGGCTGGCCTTAAGCTCAGGCTGGTCTTGAACTCGCAATAGTCCTCCTGCCTCAGCCTCTCGAGTGCTGGGATTACAGACATGCGTCACCATGCCTGGCTGATATTGTTTTGTTTTTGAGAGAGGGCTTCACTAGGTAGTCCAGGCTGGCCTTGTACTCACTGCTCCTATCAGCCTCAAACTCATAATCCTCATGCTTCTATCTCCCAAGGGCTTGCATTACAGGTATGTATTACCATGCTGGCTTCCCTGACTTCTGTTTGCAATTCTGGCACATATAGTCACACTGATTGGTGTACTAATAAGGTATAACTGGCATCTTTTTAATAGTGAGTCTTTTTCTCTGATACCTTATTTGCCTTTCCATTCATTCATGATTTCTCTGATGAGCTTCTCTTGACCTTTTTGTTTGTTTTGGTTCTGGAGACCAAATCCAAGCCTGAGCACATACTTCATCTTTGATTTTTACAGCCTGTGTAGAACAATCTGGTGATTCAGTGCCTCTGCATGGAGACAAGTGGTCTCACCTCTGGGCCTAAGTCTAAAGTGTTGGCTTGTACACTTTTCTCCAAGCATTCTTTTTTTTTTTTTTTTTTTTTCAAATCTCCTACCGTGTTCCTGCCAAGTCTCTGACTGTCCAATGGAACCATCAACCACTAGCTATGACTCAGTGCAGATTTTGGCCTAAGGTTATGTATTTCTGGGAAAGGTAAACAGGACAGGCCCTATTTAAGTTTGGTATCCAGATGTTTGTAAGGGTTTTGATTCTGGGTGACCAAAAACCAATAAATGTCCACAGTGTTCAAGAAAGGAATGGGTAGGAGCTGGGCGTGGTGGCGCATGCCTGTAATCCCAGCACTCGGGAGGCAGAGGCAGGAGGATTGTTGGTGAGTTCGAGACCAGCCTGAGCTACAAAGTGAGCTTAGGCCAGCCTGAACTGCAGTGAGACCCTGTCTCAAAAAGACCAAAAAAAAAAAAAAAAAAAAAAAAAAAAAGAAAGGAATGGGTAGAAGCTGAAAGTTGACCAATACCTTTTCCAACCCTGCCAATGATATTAAAGTGGCTCCCTGGCTTCTTATTGCTGTTGCTGCAGTCACTTTGGTGCAGTCAGCTTGACCCAGAGGTGTTTTGATGCCTGATAAAAACAAATAGTGCAGCTTCTGGGTCACCTTTCAGACATATTTGCAAAGAAGCGAAAGGAATTTTGTACAAGCTTATTGACTGCAACAGCATTTGTAATGATAACAAAAGATGAGAGGTAACAGAAGTACTCCTCAGTACAGCACTGGTTACTCACAACATATCCATATAGCATAAAAATACTATGCAACTCTAAAAGAGAATGTGCAAAAATGAAGCAGATGGCACATGATTTCTTGTTTAAAAGGGTAAGGGAGGGCCAGCCAAATAGGTCAGCAGATTAAAGTGCCTGCAAGCAGATGCAGGGCCAGGGGTTTGATCCCTGGGCCTGCTGTGCCAATCCCCCCCCCCCCCTGGGCACACTGAGACAACAATTGAGACTGGGCATGGTGGTGCATGCCTGTAATCTCAGCTCTTGAGAGGCTATAAACAGGCAGATCACTACAAGTCCGATCTGGTAGTGTAGACCCTTCCCTAAAAATACAAAATAAATAAAAAAGAGTAAATAAGATAGGAGATACATTGAGCACATGCATAAAGAAAGTAGACTTCACAGGAAAATAATAGCAGCAGTTATATGGGTACTGTTGAAAATAGTACTACTGTTTTGCTGGGTACGGTTCTTTGACGTGATGAAGACACCTTGCAAGTGACATCCATCTGAGACGATGGAGAACAGGGCTTGTGTAAGGTCAGATGGGTCCTCCCCAGCCTGTCAGTGGTGGTTGGACAGACTGCTCAGATGGTCACAGCCAAGAGGTCAGCAGGAGAGCGCATCCCTCTTCCTCCTTCTCCTTCTCATCTTCCTTCTCCTCCTTCTCTGTCTCCATCTCTTCCTCTTTCCTGCTGTTCCCAGCCCATACCCTGCCTATCACCTCTCTTCACTAATCACTAGCATAATTTAACTGCAGAGCTGACTACAGCCAGCCAAGGAGCTGGCTAGACAAAGGCAAGAAGACTTCACTGTAGGCTTTCTCATTTTTATTTTTTAAATTTGAATCATATTGTCTAGTTCAGGTTTTCTCCTGACATGCCCATATAATATTCATAGCAGGTATCTTTATTCCATCTGAGACCCCCTACCTGATACCTAATGGCCCACAAAGATTGTCTGAACAAAATCTCTCTGCAGGGTACCTGTTTGTACACTATTTTGGTGACTAAAATCACAATGCTGTAGTCATGAATACTTAGTTCAAAAGGTTATCTCTTCTTTCTGGACCAGCCTTACAGAGATGTGAGAAATGGAACATTCCTCAGATTAAGAAAACAGGATGAAAATGTCCCCCCCATTCTACATAATTAATATGGGCTATCACTACTACTAATAAAAGCCAAGTACTGAGGGTTTGGTATGAGATTTTATACATTACATGCATTCACTCAGTCAATCAGTTGACATTTGTCAGGTTCTCTAATGTGCTGGCTCCTTGGCTGGCTATGGTCAGCTCTGCAGTTAGATTATGCTAGTGATTAGTGAAGAGAGGTGATAGGCAGGGTATGGGCTGGGAGCAGCAGGAAAGAGGAAGAGGCGGAGGCAGAGGAGTAGGGGGAGAAGAATGAAGATGACAAGAAGGAGGAAGGGAGATGTGCTCTCTTGCTGACTCCTTCATTGTGACCATTTGGACAGTCTGCCCAGCCACCACTGACAGGCTTAGGAGGACCCATCTGACCTTACACAAACCCTGTTCTCCACTGTCTCTAATGGATGTCACTTGCAAAGTGTCTTCGTCACCTGACAAAGAAACACACCCAGCAAAACAGCAGCCTTGAAATCTGCTTTTCCAGGGGACTCAGTGCTGGCTGCTGACTCTAGCTGTGCCGTGAATTATCGCTGCATTTGTTTTGTCCGGTTGCTCTTTCTCAGCTCAGAGGCTTAGGACGGTGAGCAGAAATGGGAAGCCCAGCTGTGTCGTTGAGCAGTGGGAGCTGACAAATCCTAGTTGCTGAGGGCTCAGGCAGTTGTGTGTGTGTGTGTGTGTGTCTTCCCAGGGTAGCCACAGCTATAAAAAGTCCTGGGAATTGTAGCCGTGAAACAATGATGTAATTCCAACTCTTGGGTCCTGTGCTACACCAGAAAGAATTCTCCCTGGGGTTGATGGATGAGGTCGCTTTACCTGTAGGAAGCTCAGGCCAGTTTATTCTAATGTTGCATTTCATAACTGATGTCCAGTCATTAGCAAAGGCACTCTAAGGTGGGACCTCACTGCTGGAGAGAGGGAGCCTGAGTGGCCAGGGGAGGAGAGAGGTGGGAGGCGGGGGGAGTGGGCAGGAGAATTTGAGCTGGGTGGTGAAGAACAGAACATTCTGAGAGCCTGGGAGCCCGGGGGTGGGCACGGTTACACAGAGTCATGAGGGAAGGCTAGGCCAAAGTGCCCCTGCTCCCCACGAATGTCAGGGCCCACATTGCTCCACATTTGCACAGGGAAGTCCACACTAATGGGTAAAGCCTAAAATGTACCACAGGTTTTTATGATTGTGTTTCTATTGCAGATGCTGCATAAGGATTCCAGAGACCTTGTTTACTTGGCTGACACACTTAGCCTTTAGTGGCCATTGGATATTGAAGTAATTAAAGACTGCAACATAAGGACACACATAATATTCCAGAACTGTCCTCTTAGAGAAGCTCACTAATTAAGGGAGCCACGCAGAGGGAATGTTGTTGCACCTTGGGACAACTCAGCAGCTCTGTGATGGGGAGGGTTTGATTGAGGAAAAGCTGAAAGCGTAGCCAATTAACTTCTATTTGATATTACAGCATTATCCTCTGTGTATAAATGACATGTGCTCGTGATTGGAAAAAATCTGTTTTCCTTTGACAAAGGGTTCTTTCCAGGCAGAGGAGACAAAGAAGCTGGCAGCCAGTAGGTGTTCCTGAGGAAGTGGTCTTGATTTTAATTTTGAAGACAGTTTTCACTTTTATACCATGATGAGAAAACAGTGAATAACTTTTTGACTTGTACTACGATAGGATTTGAATGCAGCAGTCTGCCATGCAAAGCGGTGGACCCCACTCAGAGCAGACCTGCGCCTTCGTCCACCCCCTCAGCCCACAACCCGTGAGCCAGATACTGCGCGGTGCATTTGGGCTGCTGGGACCAGCAAGCACACAGCTAGTTCTGGCCAGACAGTCTACTCTCTGTGGAGGAGAGGATTTTAATCGAATAACCACAAAAATGAATATATCATTTCAAATGTTAATAAGTGCTTTGAAATCAGGCACATGGTTGCAGGGCAGCACATAATGAGAAAAAGGGACACTTAAGCTGAGACAGGGAGAGTACCTAGACGTTATCCAGGGAAAAGGGGCATTGGCTGAAGGTAAGTGGGAGGGAAGACACACTGAGATGTCCAGTCCTGAAGAAGTTTGACAGACCAAAGGACCAGTGCTTCTGGATGGCAAATCTTTGTATTTGGTTTCGGCCTCGTTCCTGAACTTGATTGTGTTTTGGGTTTCTTATTTGAAAAATGAAGGTTCTGACACTGGCTCTCTATCATGATAAATAGCAACTGTCTGATTGCTAATGAAAAATTGTGTGGCCCTTCTGAGTCTTAAAACAAAAGGTGCTGTAATGGCACAAGCCCTGCCAAAAGCTACATCTAATTGAAAAAAAAAAATAACATGGTAATGAGCTCAGCTTCGTGCTTGGGAGCAGATAGCGAAGGTCCTCTGTGTTTGGCTGTGTGGTTGGATTCTTTTTTTTTTCTTTCTGAAAACCAGAACTCAGTTCCTCTAAAGGAGAATTACTGGTCTCCCCTTTGTCTGGACTGGATGACTCATCAGGCTGCACCGAGAAGCCAGAGTGTGGATGGGGAGTTCGCTCTTTAAAAGGTGATTGTTCAGGGAACCAGAACAACTCGGCCCCTATTACCTTGTTTAAGAAGATGTTTTCAGGCTCCTTAACTGCATGGCTGTTTCTAGCCAGAGTTGTACTGCGTGAAGGGCTAATGTGATTTTGCCAGGAATCCATTTGGAAGGCAGAGGTTGGCCTGTGGGAGGCGAGGAGGGGGTGGTTCAGGACTCTTGCCATGGTTTCCTGGGAATCCTGCAGATTGTCACACATGGGGTAGGCCCTGACTATTGTTGAGCCAGGTTGGTGACCACGAAATGAGTCCCAGGGCAAATGTACATTGTAGGGTAGACACAGGGCCCCCTTTTCCTGAGATGAAGCCTCTACAGTGGAGAATGAATCAGAAAAGAGGCTGAACTCAGTTGTGGCTTAAGGTAGTAGGGGTCTCAGCCCTGTTGCCATCTGGGAAAGCAGGCAAATTACAGCTTCTTGGGTAGGAAGGCCTTCCTCCCTTGGAAAATTCTGTCACCTTGAGACAAAGTCCCCAGCTGAGCTGTCCTTCCCTGCTTGCCATCTCCAGTAAGTGTGTGGCCCCTGCAGAAGAGATGGTGACAGCAACTTCAATCTCTGACCTCTCAGTCTGGCAGCCAATTAACTCTAGGATCTGCTGGCTGGACAAATCAGAGGCAGGAAACAGACTAGAACCTGAATACAGCGCAATCAATAACCTACAATTCTTTGGTGCTCAGATGCATTCATGAGCTAAGGCTAGAGCATAAAGGATGCATCTTTCTGCTAAGTTTTCGCTAGATATTTTGTTTGGAAGTTCCTATCAAGAGAACAAAATGAGGGCCAGGGAGATAGCTCAGTAGAATAAGCATTTGTCTGGCAAGCATAAGGGCCCAAGTTCAATTCTCAGTTCCACAAAGACAGAGAGAGAGAGAGAGAGAGAGAGAGAGAGAGAGAGAGAGAGAGAGAGAGAGAGAGAACAACACGATAAGTGCTCTTCTTGAGATTGGCTGGAGAACCCCACATGAAGTTTTTGGGGGTCTGGTCTTCTGAGCCAGCCTGTCCAGAAGAGCCCCATGTAGAGGTTTCTATGCCTGACCCCCTCCGTTCTGGAGGCACAGGCTATGGAGAGAAGGGACCTGGGGTTCCCCAACCAGTGGGCCTCCCTGTGCCTCCCTGTGAGCAGGACTGTGGGGCGGTAGGTGAGGACAGCAGAAGCCAGCTGGCCTGGGAGGGAAAGGCCTGGCTCTCTCCTGTTCAGACAGTTCCCGGGCATTTGGTGCTGGGCCCTTCCTTCACTCCCGAGCTGGTTGGTTTCTTGGAGTGTGGTCTTCCAAACCCTCAGAAAGCCGACTCTCACTAGTGTATCCTCAAAGTGCAGTTTCCTCTGCTGCCTTTGCCTAGTTATTCACCACCCCTCAATTTTCTCTCCATAGATACTTCTTTAATTATCACTCAATGAATATATTAAATGCCTTCCATGCATTATACATTATGAAAGATACTATGAAGTAGTAAACGTAGTTTGAGAGAGAAAATACAGGAGTGTGATAAACAAGTAGAAATGCAACCTGCTATGCCGATGAGGTCATCAGTAGGATATAATTAGAATTAAAGTCAGAGGGAAGATGAGAATCCAGAGTTCAAAGTTTTCTGAGTCCTGAATTAGCCAGAGACGATGTCATGGAACAGGTAGACATTGGATGGGGTGGAGTTAGGCCAAAGATTCTAACCATTTGCCACCATTCCTCACCCCTTAAACACCCTGGTTACACAAGCTGGGTAAGAGGCACACCAGGAGAGTCACAAAAATCTGACCACAGGTTATTCTACTCTTGGTCTAGCTGTCAGGTAACAGGAAGATGCTCACAAAGGAAGCTTCCTTCTTCCTTCCTCCCTCCCTCCTTCCCTTCCTTTCCTTCCTTCCTTCCTTCTTTCCCTCCTTTTTTTGTGGTACCAAGGATTGAACTCAAGACCTTGCACTTGCCAGGCAGGTGCGCTTACCCGCTGAGCTATCTCCCCAGTCCATAGCCTCCCTTTCATTGAAGCCTTCATTGCTGAGAAATAATACTCTTTCCTTCTCCTGCCCTTCATTTGGATCATGTTTTATTGATTATCTGATCTCTATCCCATGTTCTAGGTGCTAGAGACAATCAGAGATGAAAAGAGCTAAGATCCAGTCTTCCTCTTTCCTTTGGACTTCTCACTGTGGGCCTTCCTTCAGATTGCAGAAGGAGCTAGAAGTCTCCGAGTGGCCAGACCTCCGTTACCAAGTCTGCTGCATTGAGGGCACAGGCGAGTGGAGTCGTTCGATGCCTGAGTCAGCATCCGCAAGAACCTTGGCCCTGCTGAGGTGTGAATGGGGAAGGGATCTGTCATGGTCAAGGGAAACTTCCTCCGTGTTTCTCTTCCTGTATGTCGACCTCTGCTCCTGGAGCAGTGGTGGCTGTCTCTCCTCTCTCTTCCCTCAGGAAGTGATGGAGAGAGTGTTTCCAGCACTGGCCTTACGGTAGATGACCCTCCCCAGCTGCCAATCATCCAGGCCAGGGTCTGTGACTTTCACCATGCCGTATTTGGGTGTGGTGGGGTCGCTGCCTGAAGGGGCCCTCCGCGGCCTGTCCCTGTGTGCAGGAACAGAGGGCTCCGGGACTACCCCATCCTTCTGCAGAGCTGGCTGTGCAGGTGGATGAGCTGGCCTGCTGCCGCCTGCTGTCCCTGACTGTGGTGCTGGTTGGCTGGGGTCATTCTGTTTCTCTCAAGAGTAGGGTAAGGCAGGCAGGGACTGGAGGACAGAAGCTCATTTTGGCCTAAGGCGTATTTTCTATTCACTATTACTATTACAGTTCCACACTAGAGTATTTAGGCTCCTGCTTTAGCTTGTATGGTGGATTTTTGTGTAGTCAATGCCTCTGCTGAATCCCAGGGGCTGGACGGAGGGACATCCTGGATTCCAGCCATCTTACCCCACAGGAACGCACCTTTGCGCCTGATGGTTTTCAACGTCTGGCAACTGTGGGAGAGAAAAATCTGTTTGGAAAATTAATGTTTGTGTGCCCGCCTTTGAGTATACAGGAAACCATACTTTGAACTCATTGAAGCCTGGTGGGACCTGGGACATGTGCTGGCTATGGAGTGCGCCTTGTCCCCTCCTTGCTAAGGCAGCCAGAAAGTGCTTTCAAAATCTGGCAGCACAAGAGCTGTGGCAGTGGCTGGACACCAGCCAGTCATCTAGGGGTAGGCTTCCCTGTGGGCACGGTTGCTGTGGAGACCTCCCACCCCAGGCAAGAAGCCCAAGCCAGTCTTGTAGGGAGCTGCCCCGGGCTCCTCCTAGACACCTGTGGAGTCACAGTGTGAGCCTCTACAGTTGAGCAGCGAGCCTCTGTTTGGGTACCTCACAGGGACTTTTGTCTGTGCAGCACAACTAGTTTATTTTGATTCAGACATCTTTTCCCCTTGCGAGTGCTGCCTTCTGTTCTTTCCTGGGCCTGCCACTCCGGCTAATTTTACAGCTAGGATTTCTGCAGTTCCACATTAGGACACCTGGTAACTACTTTATCGCTCACTGCTGGTTCTAGTTTTCCCTTGATTTTTAAAAACTAACCCTAAGGTAGCAAATGGTTTACTGCCTTGATCTTGCTTACACAACAGGACAAAATTAAATATAAGAGACAAGATACGTTTCCAAATCCATGTAGATAGCTGACTTTGCTGAACTCTGACTTGATATGACAGCTGCTTGGAGCACTCCTGGAAGAGGAATCAGTCACTGAGGATCATGGATAGTCTCATAAGAGAGAGGTTAATATCTGAAGTTGGGCTGGCCAAATAGCTCAGTGGATTAAAGAGCCTGCAAGCAGGCGCTGGGGCTGGGGGTTTGATTCCTGGGCCTGCCATGCTGGCCTCACCCCCAGGGCATGCTGAAATGACAACTGAGACTGGGCATGGTGGTGCATGCTCAAATCCTAGCTCTTGGGAGGCTGTGAACAGGAGAATCATTACAGGTCCGATCTAGTAGTGAGACCCTGATCACTCTGCAAACCCTCTCCTAAAATACAAAACAAAAGAAAGGATTTTAAAGTGTAGTAACCGAAACCTGTCTGCCTTCCTTCTGCAGCAGTTGGAAAGGTCCCCATTGCTTCTGAGAAATAGAGTGCAGCCCTTACACTTTCATCTGGAGGGAAATTTGGGGAAAGTATGTATAACTATGGAAGTGGCAGTAGAAGGCTTTTCATTTTCTTCTTCAGCACAGAACTGCATGCACACACAATCAACAAGACCCTGGGAATATTTAGGAAAAGATTGTAAGTATATTGACCTTGTAGAGATTTTTTCTTGTTATTACTCCCTAAACAAAAGATTAATAACTATCTACACAGCATTCCAATTGTCAGTAATCTAGAGATGACAGAGAACACAGGGCTATTGTACGGTTACAGGCAATACCCTGCCACACTGTGGAAGGAACTTGTGCATAGAAGAGTTTGGTATTGGAGTGGGGGTCTAAAACTGATCTCCTGGGATGCCAAGGGACACAGACTGGGAAGAACTGTAAATGGTAGAAGTTCATTTTCTCCCAGACCTAGAAGCAAGATATCCAAGACCAAAGGCCAGCAGGGCTGGCACCTGGGGAGGCTTCTCCTTGCTTTGTGGATGGGGGTCTTAACAGAGTCCTCAGAAGTCCTTTCTCTCTCTCTCTCTCTCTCTCTCTCTCTCTCTCTCTCTCTCTCTCTCTCTCTCTCTCTCTGTCTCTGTCTCTCTCTGTCTCTCTCTCACAAAGAGAGAGAAAGAGACAGACAGACAGACAAATAGACAGACAGGCAGAGACAGAGACAGAGACAGTGAGACAGAATGAGATCTTGGATGTCTCCTCTTTTTTTTTTTTTCTTTTTGTTTCCCCTTCTTATAAGGACGAGAGCCTACTTTTGATCTTTCTCAATCATATGATCTCTCAATAAGTTCCATCTTCAAATACATCGCCTCAGGGGTCCAGCTCCATCCCGAGTGTGCAGACAGGTGTGGGTCCACTTATTGCAAGAGCCTGTCAGGCCACCACTGATGGGTCCCCCTGCAGAGAAGATTTATAAGCACTAATGGAGGTTATAATAGAGGTTCTATATATAGTAAGTCCTCTTCTACCCACAAGTCATTAACCCAGGGGCAGTCACTGACCTGGTGAAAAGAACCAATGAAGGGGACAGCAATTCAAAGGAAGCGAAAACCCAAAAATGATGGCAGATGTCACGGTGTTACTGCCTGTGACTCTCCCTTCCATATTTATTTCTAGAAAGTAACATTCAAACTTTTGGGGTTTGGGAGCCTGCCCATTAGCTCAGGTTATTTAAGTACCGGTTCATACAAATACCCGCAGGCACAGGATATGGCGGTTTGATCCCCAGCTTTCCCCTGCATCACCAGATCCGCCCTTAAGGCAGTCTGAGCCAGCCAAAAAGAAAAAAACAATCATTCTCAAACTTTTGGGGTTTAAAAGAAAAAGAAAAATATGCTTGAGAGCTTCTTGCCTGAAGTCCCCTCGTTGAGACTTTTACTGAGGGAACCAAGCTTTCCTTTTACAAAGTCATTTGTTTGATTAGTTTTCTCCTTCTAACAACCCAATCCCTGTGGTCCTGTTTTCCAAGAATGGTGTGGGGAGGGGTTGAAATCTGTAGCACTGCGGCAAATGACAGAGAAAATTCTGTGCAAGGGGACAAGAAGAGAACCCTTCACCAGAAGTTGGGAATTGCAGCCACAAAGTCGCTCTCAACTTCTAGTGGTCAGATACACTCTGCCTCCCCTCCCTTGAGGCTCAGACAAAATCTTCTCCTGTACCTTGCTGTGCACACCTGGGGCTTGCTCCCAGAGTTCTCAGAGGTGCCTCCCTCATCAGTAGCTCATCCCAGGGAGGAGGGCCCTTGGTGTCCTCCCTCCCCTCCAATACCAGCCCTCAGGTTGCTCCAAGCTCTGCAGCTGCAGCACCTCTGGCTACCCAGATAGCAATGATCCCAGGTTTGTGGTTAATCTGTCCGTTCACTGTTGTTTCTGGCAATTCTCAAACTGTGCTTTCATGCATTGGTACACAGCTGTTTTCAGGTATCTCTCTCATTTATTTGGAACTCATGATCTTCTGTGTTAAGGAGTCCTGGCTCCATCTTGGAGGAAGGGGAGGAAATGGGAGTAGGTAGAGAAGACCCAGGCATAGAGCTCAGGCCTACCTGGACTCAGTTCTTATTCAACCATCCACTTCTTTTTTCTATCCCTATATAAAAAAATCACACTTTAGCATGCCATTTTGGTACATTTCTCACCTCCTATGAGGAATTCTCTTCTAAACAGAACATTAAATCTTTTAGAGGAAAACATAGGTAGAAAACTTAAAGACATAGGTGTAGGTAGAGAGTTCATGAACAAAAACCAAACTGAATGGGAAATATTTCAAAGAATCAACAACTGGGATCCCAAATTTTTGAAAAGTTTCTGCACTCCAAAGCAAACCTCCAACAGAGTAGAAAGAAAACCCACAAGCTGGGAAAAAAATTATAGCTGACTGTCCCTCTGACAAGGCCTTCAATCTAGAACATACAAAAAATTAAAAAAGTCAGACTCCCCAAATTCAAAGACCCAATCCAAAAATGGGCATTAGAGATGAATATACACTTCACCTAGGAAGAAATACAAATGGCAAATAAATGTCTCAAAAAATGTTCAGTATCACTGTTCATTTGAGGAATGCAAATTAAAACAACACTGATATTCCATCTCACCCCAGAAAGAATGGCTAACATCGAGAAGTCAGCCAATAACAAATGCTGGAGAGGCTGTGGAGAAAAAGGAGCCCTTCGGCACTGTTGGTGGGAGTGCAGACTGGTGCAACCACTGTGAAAATCAGTGTGGAGATTCCTTAGAAAGCTGGGATTGCAAAGCCCATTAAACCCAGCTATTGCCCTCCTGGGTATTTTTCCAGAAGAACTGAAGTCCTCATACCACAGTGCTATGTGTACACCCATGTTTATAGCAGCACAGTTTGTCATAGCTAAATCCTGGAAATAACCCAGATGCCATCAACTGAAGAATGGATAAAGAAGATGTGGTATTTTTACACCATGGAGTATTGTTCAGGTATAAAACAGGATAAATTTGAGTCTTTTGTTGGTAAATGGATGCAACTAGAGAACACACTCTTAAGTGAAATAAATCAGACTCACATATGCAAACATCATATTGTCTCCTTAGTGTGAGAACCTGAAAGAGAAAAAATGGAATCTGAAGGGTACAATTGATTCAAGGAAAAGGGAATGAATTTATTCAAAAGAAAAGCATGACTGAGTTGAAGAGGAGGACAGGAGAGGGAGTAGGGGAAAAAGAAAGGATGATTTGGACAACTGCACTGTGCATTTCTGCTGGACCATGGAAAGAAGCAGTTAATGCTTAATTTGTTTCATCTCTTTTCAGTTATTTGTACTTCTTAATTTCTTATCATTTTTTTCTTTCTTCTTCCAATTTTACATACATATATCTGGTAATATGAATAACTGGTTGTAAGACACCACTGTATTACAACAAATACTCTGAAATTCATACTATGTTAAATGAAATTCTGTGTAACTTGTAATTTTCTCTGTTTTAACTCTAAAATGTAGTCTCTTTAAAAAATAAAAGGAATTAATATAAATAAATAAATAAATAAATAAAACTAAGTGCAACAGAGATCCATGTAGAAATCCAATAACCTGGTAGAATCAAGTGCTCCTTCCCTTTCTTTTTTTCCCCCCTTTCTTATTTTTTTCCCAATCCAACCTAAATTTTTCCATATCACCTTTCAGTATGACTCTTCCTCTCCCTAGGAAGCCTTCTCTGGGCACTGCAAGCTGCGCGGGTCTGAGAAAGATCAACAGAATCACACTATTCTTTTCTGATTCCATAAGGATGACATAATCCCTCTCATTTCCCGGAGGACAGAAACCTTGCCTCCTTGTACTCCAACTCTTCGGTAACAGCCAGGACATCCCTAAGCAGATTAGTTACTCACTGAGTAAGTTGTCCTTCTTATTCTGGGGATGATTTTGACATGGAATGTAGTTTGGATTTGAAAAGGCCAATTGAAAACGGTGGCAAAAGCCCCACCAGCCTAAGACTCGTGAGCTGGATTAGCGTGTTTCATCTCAACCTTTCAGAAGTTCCATTTGTAAATCTGTGCTCCATCAGCAGTGACGTTAAATCAAGGGGAAGCTCTAGGTTTCTCCACAATTCTCGTTTTTTCAATTTTATTAACGGGGAGTGTTAAAGGCAGAATTAGGATAAACTTGATTCATATTTAAAAGGCAAACTCCTAGGTCTGTCTGAATTAAAAATGAGATGATCTCTCCTAGAATCTTAACGTTCATTAAAGCTAAATTAACACAGTTCTTAGAATTTTTCTTACTGAATAAAGAGATATAACTATGACATGATTTTAAAGCATAGTCTCAGACAATATGGCACGGAAATTCAAAGAGATTAGATATCTAGATGACCTAAATATTTGAGATTCAAAGGTATAAGACAGCTTATTTGCTCACCACAGTTCATTCATTTGGTCTTATGCGTCTCCCTAGCATCTTTAAGCTGTATGCTGAATATGTTTTTAAATACTTAAAGCAGTATCCTTATGCCTAAAGTCAGCATGGCTTTAGTCACAGTGAAAAGCTATGGAGGTGCTAACGTGAGACTCAGATCTGGCTAAGGGGCTTCTTGGATTTCCCAGGGTAATTTCGGCTAATTCTCCCAGTTTTTAAGATAGAAAGATGACCAGACTGGCCTCTCTCCTAGAGCTGCTGGAAACAGCTAATTAGGGATGACAGGGGTTGCCAGCTCCTTAGGCCCTTTGGGGATACTAGCTGCAAAGGTCAGGGCGGACCAGCTACCACCCCAAGGTCATAGCAGGAGTGGCATCTGGCCAGGAAAGATAACTATGACAGGATGGGGAACACGGCAGGGTTATTACTACAAGAGGTGTCAGCCAGATAATAATGGAACTCAACCCACAAAAAAAAAAAAATCACTGAAATCACGACCCAGCCCCAAAGGAAAATCACTCTACAGTTTCAGGATTTACTGCAGGGCTGTGATTGTTTGGCCATTAAAATGTCACTTGTGAAACGAAATACTTGCTGATGCTAATTATAAAATGAAATAGTTTTTAAATTCCTCTCAAAATATTCCAAACATTATTGAATGATCAGTTTATTAGGCCTCTGGAGAAATAATTATGATTTAAGGCCTGTTTGAAACCCAGACCTGGGCCAGGGATATAGCTCAACACACAGAGCCTGCCTGGCAAGAGTGAGGTTGTGAGCTTCATTTCTGGTGAGAGAGAGAGAGAGAGAGAGAGAGAGAGAGAGAGAGAGACATATTCAGGCCCATCATTTTTCTCTTTTATCCTCCCCTTCTCTCCTTTCCTTTTTCCTCCATCTGTCTGTCTATCGGTCTGTCTCTGTCTCTGTCTGTCTGCATCTGTTTCTCTCTCTCTCTCTCTCTCTCTCTCTCACCATGTCTTTGTCTCTCAAGCTAGAGTAATGTTCTTAGGAATCATTTGATAAAAAAAAATCTGTGATGTGTAGCGAGACACTGTAATAAATAAATAAATTTAAAAAAAAAGAATCATTTGATAACCCTGCTATGAGGACTTGCGTTTCCATCCTGCAGTTACTATCGCTGGCAATATATCTGTATTGTGGCTTTACCTGGAAGTCTGCCTTATTCTTAGGAAAGGGCCTCCATGAGCTTTGGAAGTCTGTCTTCCACTACTTCTCAAGTATAATACTGTAGACATTCAGATCAAAATATCACATAGCCAACAGCCTCCAATGTACAATCACATTCAATTTCCACTAAAAGAACAATGATGGATCAGAAAATAAAGACAGACAAAACTGTGGAAGTTTGCAATGAGCAGGAGTGAACAATAATGCCAGAATCTTGGTGGAATTGCTGCTTATTATGTAAGAAGCAAGTGAACTCGATTCGGGAAATGCCTCATGGCTCACCTTAGTCTTACATCTTGCCAGAGTGACATGTGAAAAATTCAAGAAGACAGTGTACCCTTTGCTGCGCTCCCTTAGGCAGAGAGCAGGGTTTGTGCTGACAGAACATAGCGCAATTAGTTGCCTTACCTCACAGGTGTTGAGCTATGCAAAGGCCAAAGTACTTTCTTATTGTTTTACTAACCTCCTACCTCTTTTATCTGCACACATAAAAGTGCTAAGAGTGCTTATACTTTGGAAGGCATAGAGTCGAACTTTATTTGGGCTCCCTAGCAGAAGACATTGAGACAATACAGAAAATTAAATATTGTGGGAAAACCTACAGGAAGTGTGGAAGGGGAGAAAGGTCAGCAATGAAAGGTTCTTCACAGTCAAGTTATCACTGCAGGCAGCAGGAGTTTAATCCCTCTGGAGGCGGTCAGGCTAGAACGTGCCGTCAGCGTTATCCCACCTAAAAGCTGAGGACGCTGCGATATTTATTGCCAGTTCCCATCAGTCAGAGGTCAGAGGCTGCTCCTGGGGCACGGTGTCACTTCCCTGGCACATCTGGGCTGATGTGCATTGTGCTACAGTGGCTCCCCCACCCAGCAAGCGAGTGCAGGCACTGACAGGGGACTGGCGTGCTCTGAAATATCTCAGGGGCACGAGCTGACTGTCATGCAGCCCCTGTGCTACTCAGATCCACCTGTGTGCCCTGTTAGGTTTACTCTATGTCAGCACCCAGTTTTTCTGTCACGGATATAAGAAGCAGGAGGAGGAGGAAGTGGTGGAGAAAAAGACAATAGGACAACAGGTTTCTGAGCCAAGGTCTCACTGCTGCTGCAGCCTATCCCAAGAGGTTCACTCATCGTCACTTCTTTTTCTACCAGTTGTAGCTTCCCCTCCTCCTGGACTAGCACCTGGGGTGGAGTTTGCTTGCCTATGGAGAAAGCTGGACACTATGGAAGGCCTCAACCTCACACCATGATGGGCTTTTTTCCCTGTACAATCCTATGACCTGGTGGATCTGACAACGCAGTTCTTGTAAAAGCGGTGCTGGTGGCTGCTGGTCACTTGATGCACTATGCTTAGGTACTCTGTGGGCGCAGTGGTTTTCAGGAGCAGCTTTCCGGGTGGTGTAGAGCTCTCTGCTGCATGTGGCATGGGCTTGCTCCTCCCCTCTGGGGTCTGCTTGCGACCTTCCCATGGAGGCTTATGGAAGATTCTAGAGTCCAGCACCAGGGAATCTTCTGGATCATAAAACCTAAGCACTGGCTTAGCTGAAAAGCTCTTGACTGCTTTGTACTGAGTGGGCTCCTCTGACAAGAATCAGAGGTTGGGAGGCTGAAGCAGTAATTCTGCAGGTTGGCAGCCCAAGACCCAGCCACTGGCAAGGTTGGTTTCTGGTGAGGAGGGCTTGCCTTCTGGTTTATAACCTGCTGACCTCTCATTAGGCCCCCCACAGCTTTTCCTCCTTACACAAATGCCCCTGGTATCTCTGTGTGCCCAAGTTTCCTCTTTAGGAGGACACCAGTTGGAATATATTGGGGTCCATTCTGGCAGGATGATTTTAACTAAATCATTTCTTTAAAATCCTGCTTTCACCTATAGGCACATTCTGAGGTACTGGGGGTTAGAGGTGCAATATATACATTTCAGGGGAGTACGGGGGGCCCATTATCCCTACTGACATCCAGAAGCCACCAAGCTCACTACTAAATGAGTTGGGGTTGGAGCAGTGCTTGCAAGTTGGGTGGGTGGTGCAGCCTCAAAAACTGCAAGAGGCTTACCAAGCTCTGTGCCACTTCCTCAGTGCTGGGATGAAAATTGCACTAAGGTGTCTGAAAATTGCATCCAGAGCCCTTATCACTTCCTGCCCCAGGCATGACTAAGGGATGTTATTGATACCGTGGAGCCACAGGGCCTTCTAGGGAACATCCAGATGGCCCAGATCCTACTGAATTGTATTATGCCATGACTATGAGGGCAGGGAAGTAAAATGTCTATTTATATCTATTTGAAATGAAGACAAACTGCTTTTGCTCTTCCTTTCTTGTGGGGGCTGAAAAGAATGCATTTTCTGAGTCAGTAGCCTCATACTCAGTGCCAGCAGCTATGTGGATCTGTTGCAGTGGACCAATGTCTGCATCCTAGCATCTGTGGCTGAGCTAACACTTGGTTGAGTTTACCATCAATAGGAGGCTCTAATGGGCTTGTTTCTTGGGAGAGAGGGTGGTGAATTAATGGAGGTAGGGTGGGTACCTCTCTCAGCCACCTTTAAGTCTGTAACGTGGCTCCAAACCCCATTGTCCTTTTCATTCTTCTATTTTTATTTATTTATTTTTCATCAGTGGCAGAGGGGGGAGATATCAAGGTTTTCTCCTGGCTTCTCCTGCCGCCCATCAGTCAAGAGACAGACACCACACATACTATCTTAACAGAGAGAACTTAAGAACTGTTAAGCAGTTCTTACACTAGAAAGACAAAGAGTGAGCACCCTAGACAGAAGCTACCGTCTTTGGGGCTGAGGAAACAAGGGAAGAAATTGGAATTATTGATGGGTTTGGAGTAGGAGTCAAATGAGACTTTTGAAAAGGGCATCTCCGTGGCTTATGCTGAGGACTGCAGAGGAGGAGGTCCTGGTGGCTTGTGCTGGTATTTCTGGTGCAGGTGAGGGTGCAGGGGACACTACTGTGCTGTGACTGTGACAGATGCCAATGCTACAGTAGGAGGTGAGGTCACGTGACGCTGACAGGAGCAAGAAGCCACTGGAAAGCACAAGTCTTTCTGTTATGACTTGTGTCCAGAGGGCTCGCCAAGGCCTCAGGCAGTCAGAGGACGGGCTTTTACAGCGGTGGCTGGGTCTACAGTGTGTGACTGATTTGTGGTGCAATGCTAGGATTAAGGCTGCTGCGGTTAAGGATGGGTGATTACTAAATCAACCTACTGATTGGTTTGGCTCCACCCTAAACCAGGTAATCTGGACACAATCTAAGGGTCAGAAAGAAGCTGGCCTTGTCCCTTTGCTTGTTGCTTTGCTACCTTTTAGCTGCTGTGAACTGCTTCTCCTTGACATTGCCACCTTGCTTTGGGGAGCTAGCTGATTGAGGACTGAAACCTCTCCAGACTGTGAGCTAACTAAACCTTTCCCTCTTTTAACTTCAGGTATCAAGTATTTTGTCTCAGCAATGAGAGAAAAGTAACTAGTACACTTCTGTCTCCCTATCCCAATTTTCCCCTATTGGCCAAGTCAAATGCAGAGGCATTTGGCAAAGCAGAAATATGGTTTGCAGAGCCACTGACCCAGCATCATAAAGCAGACTGTGTGTGTGTGTGTGTGTGTGTGTGTGTGTGTGTGTGTGTGTGTGTAGCTGGGGTGGATTGAAGCTGAGAGACAATAGCTTAATACTTAGGACAAGGCTCTTACTCCAGAAGCCAGGTAACCAGAATGAGATTCTACCAGTTTTACACTATCCAGATTCTGTAAAGGTAGGAAGTGACCACAGGGTGGGTGTGTAAACACAGTAAACCTGTCAGGAGACAGACTTGGGACTCCACTTCTCACCTGGCTTCCAATGCTGTCTCTGTGGCTGATGTCTTAATGGTGTTGGGTCTCCAAATGTCAGCGCCAACTCGGATCCTGTAGCTCATAGCCCCTGAAAAATCCTACTGACACTCTCCTTCCTCCAGTGTGTAACTACTCAGGTACATAGTTCTGTCACTTAGTTCTGATGCAATTAGTGCTGTGGACACACACTGTGGCCTTGCAGAGTTCTCCATGGAGACTCACCCCCCCTTTGATGGATCACTTTTGGTTCTGAGCATTGGCCCAGTGGAAGCTAGTGAGCCAGCATGCCTGCCCACCAGGGTAGCTGCTGTGTGCTTTCTGCTCATTTGCTTTAAGTGTCCCATGGTCCAACATGCTTGTGGGTTGGTTGTCTGTCCTGTCCTTGGTAGCACAATGCAAGTCCCAGCTTCCTTCCTGAATGATCTTGCCGCCCTTTGTGGTTCATATGGCTCACCCTGGCTTCCGATGGCCAAGCTCTAATTCCTGGCTTCTGATCTTTTGGCAACTTATTGTGACACTGGGAAACCCCCTGGTGGTTATAATACAGGCTCATCTTGGCAATACGAGATGTTAGGACACTGCAAGGATACTTGGTGCTCCTTCACCCTGGATCCTATCCAATGTATAACTTGAAAGAGCCATAGGGTCACCACTACCCTGTTTGTCAGAATGTCCAGATTCACTACTAACTAACGTTAGTTAGCTACATACTTGTAGTGTGGCCATGGGCAGGCAACTCCATGTCTCTGTGTCTGTTTCTTTCCCTATAAAATGAGGGCAAGGAAAAGTATCTACCTTAGAGGACTGTTGGGTAACTCAATGGATTAAATTCCTAAGTTGCTTGGGAGAATACCTTACACATGACAAATCCCTGAAAGAGTATTAGCTCTTCTCACTCTTACCAAGGTAGAAACACTAGCTAGCAATTGAGTTAACCATTATGACTTATCATTCTGGAAATGATATAAAGCAATTAGATGTGGAATATTAAAATAAGTGAAATCAGAAACTGGAAAAGACAAAAATCATTTGTGAGTTACATAATTAGCCCCATGGAGGGGATGGAAATACTAATGAAAAACCCTTAAAAATTAAAAACAGAATTCAGTTAAATTATCCAAATTAATAACTTTCTCCAACATTTACAATAGCCACCTAAAGTATAAAATAACTTGGAGGAAAACATTGCAAGAGTCAGTGCACTTATTCAAGGAAAACTGCAAAAACCCTAAAAACATGCAAATGGAGGCCTGTGCTTCTGGAGATAAGTGTCACTATTGTGAAGGTGGCAATCTCCCCAAGTTAATTTAAAAACACATTACACAGTTATACTCTAGACTTAGGCATTATTTTTTAACTTAAAAATGACTCTTTGGCTCATCTGGGAACATAAACAAAGAGAACAGTAACAAAGTACGTTGAAATAATAACAGGATATCTATCACCACCAGATGTCAAAACACATTTATAACGTCAACATACTTTCAGTATTTTTATTGGTGGATAAATAAACAAAAGTGAGAAAGAGCAGAAATGCTTTAAATGTTCATGAAGACACTGTTGCACATATTTAAAAATTAGTATATTATGAAGTTTCCATCATAAACTAAAAAAAAAAAAAGACTAATCCTTTATATAACTATTCAGTGATGGATTAACTATCTGGGAAACAATTAAATGAGCTTCCCAACTTCCTAACTTACTCAAAAACAAATTCTTCCCAGAACAATAATTAATCATAGAAATACTAAAACATAACTGTTTCCAGTTTTCTATGGTTATGATGAAATACCCCAGACAATCAATTTCCAGGAGGAAAGGTGAGTTCTGGCTCATGGCTTGGCTTGGCTGCTACTGGGCCTTGGTGAGGCAGACTGGTATTGTGGGAACACAGGGCAAAAGCTTGTTCACTTCACAGTGACCAGAAAGTGAAGTGATGCGGGAGGAAGGGGCCCAGGTGCCAATACCACTTTAAGGGATATGCACCAGTGAAGCAACTTTCCTCAACTCACTCTCACCTCTCAAAGCTTCTGCCACCCCCCCCAATTGCAGAGTGGTGACCACGCTTTTAATACACAGGCCACTGGGGAACATTTCAAATCCCAACTATAATAACAAGAAGTGAAATTAGAAAATAATTGCATAATCCTGGGGTGGACTAAGATGTGAAAAACAAATGGTAAGGATAACAGATTTGAATATACAGACATTGGAGATGTTTGGCACCATATAACATCATGAACAAAAAATTGGAAAGCAAAATAAATGATAGGCAAACGGTTAATGTTTTTTTTCTAAAAAAAGAAGAGCTGTTTTAAATATATAGGAAAGGGCCAGGGAGACAGTTCAGCAGCATAATCACCTGCCTGGTAAGTGCAAAGTCCAGAGTTTGATCCCTGGTCACACACACACACACACACACACACACACACACACACACACACACACACAGACATGAACAGCTCAGCGCAAAAATGGCAAGCTGGGTATGGCAGCACATGATTATAATCTCAGCACTGGGAGCGCTGCCATGAGTCTGAGGCAGCCTGGGCTCTGTAGTGAGATTCAAGGCCGTGCTGAATTACACTGCGAGACCCTGTCTTAAGAAACAAACAAACCACAAGTAAATACAGTATATACGATAAAGCATATTTAAGAGTTAAAAGATAAAAGTGGAAGCTGTAAAACATTGTCTCCATTTCTTATTTTTGCTAGTTAATTTGAAAAATTATCACTTGAGAAATTATAGTACCCAGTGGTGTAGGCAGTGGCAACAGTTATTTACAATCCATATTAAGGGAAGATTATCTGCTACATCATTTCTGGAGGAGACCGTGACTAAAATCTTTAAAGTTGTGCTCGTACAGTTCATTGTAAAAAAATTAATGGAGTTATGGTAAAAAATACAGGCAAACTACATTATAATTTTTATAATAATGAAATAGCCTAATATACAGATATAGTGGTTTTATTAGGTAAATAGTGGTATATACATGAGATAAAATATTATACAGCTATTAAATCAAACATACTATCTTAGAGGAAAATATTTATGACAATTTATTTGTTGATTTATTTGGTGCAGGGTCTTGCTACACAGCTCAGACTTGTAGTAATCTGTCTATCTCAGCCTCCTCAGCACTGGATTATAGCTGTATGCCACCACACCCAGATTTGGTGGCCGGTTCAGCTCTGGGTTGGCATGGCATGATACGTGGCACCAGGGATTGAATCCAGGTCCTTGCACTTGCCAGGTGGCCACTTAGACTGCCAAGCTGTCTCCTTGGCCCCTATGATAATTTTCTAAGTTAACATTAATGTATACAAAATAAAACGAAGAGTCTGTCATCAGTTAAAAAAATCTATCTATCTGTTCTTCCACAATCTGCCAAAAAAAACCCCATAACACCTCAGGAAAAATAAAATTGTATAAATACGTAATACCTAGTGTATTGAGACATCATGAAACTTATGTAAGTTACCTTTGGCAACTACACTTACAAAAGCTGCTCAAAGTGGCGTTCATCACCTTTCAGACATTTACAGTGAACCCGTGAGTTATGACTGGCTTCACACATAAGCAACTTGTGTTATGACTGGATATTTAGGTTTATCTTACAATCAAAGTCTTTTCTTGCTTTTTTATTTTTAAAAAAATCTTTTACTCACTTATTTGCTACACTGTCTCACTATGCAGCTTGGACTAATAATGACCCTCGTGTCTCAGCCTCCCCAATGCTGAGATTGCAGGTATGTATCACCACACTCAGCTTCAGGAACAACATGGCACATTCTGGGTTCTGGGTTCAGCATGGCATGTGGTACCAGGGATTGAACCCGGGTCCTTGTGCCTGCCAGGCAGGTGCTTAGACCATTGAGCTATCTCCCTAGCCCAGTGACAAAAGTCGGCTTGAATGCTGGCTGCTTGTATGGTCGTAAACAAAGACTCACCATGCCAGAAAAGCCTGTATCTGAAAACGTGCCTAAGTGTCAGTCTGAGGCCAGATGTGCATGTTTGTGGAAATGATTTATGTCAGTGCTTTATATAATCACCACAATTACTATTATCAAGGTGGCCTCAAAAATCTAGAAAGGAAGCTAAGGAAGGAAGGAAAAGGAAAGAAAGCAAACACAATTAAAAAGAAGGAAATTGTGGCACTGAGGGTGGTGATTATGTGACTAGTCTCACTAATATGTACAGCACACCAAAATCCATCATCTTGACAATCTCACAGATAACAGAGCTGTATAAGGAAACTAGTGTTGCTAAGGGTGTTACTCAAGTTAGTAAGTCATGATCAACAGCGTTAGACAACGTAGAGAGGCTGCTATTGCTGTGGACGAACTAAAGGCTGATGGCAGGTGATAGCCTACCTGAGTAAATAGTTTGTGAAAAAGCTAAGGGTATAAATGTACATCTTGTAAATGACACTCTATCATTGAGTGCTAATGGTAAAAGATTTCATGCCGGTAAGAGGTGGTTTCACAATTTTAAAGTGAGAACTAGGGCTCACAGCATACCTAGGCATGGTGAAGTAGCCAATGCTGGCAAAAGGGCTGCTGAAAATTACGTATAATATTTCAAACAATGACAGAGAGAAATGGCTTTTGCTTTTATCAAGTTTTCAACTATGATGAAAGTGGCTATTTATGGAAGAAAATGCCTGGAAGAATATACATTACCCAGGAAGGGAAGAAAAAGCCAGAGCACAAGCTTATGCAGGACAGATCAACCTTATTGCTATGTGTCACTGAAAATAGTGATCTCAAGAGAATCTTTTCTTGGTTTATCACTCTGAGACCCCTAGAATATTCAGAAAGCAGGAAGTCATGAAGAATGGGCTAGGGGTCATGTAGCAATCCAATACAAAAACCTGTATGACAGGAGTACTTTTCTTGAGTGGATGAGGGTGGCTTTCAGTCCTAATAAGAAATAGCTAGAGGACAAAAGGTTGTCACTCAAGGATTGCCTTATCCTAGGCAATGCCCCTGCTCATTCATGTGATTTAGAAGAAGATTTGTCTGAAGAACTCCCATGGCTCCCAGTAGAGTTCCTCTAACCTAATATAATTCCTCTACTGCAGCCTGTGGACCAGCAGGTTATAGCTAACTTCAAGAAGCTACACACCTACACACCAAGGGAATGTTCAAGAAGTGCTTCCAGATGGACTCGGATACAGATTTGTCCCTTAAAGAGTTCTGGAAGGGACATGACAACATGTGGGGTTAATTAAGAAATCCTGTGCCAATGTCTAAGGATACTGAGACCTGCCTGGAAGAAAGTGTGGCCTAAAATTATACAGGAGAGAGACTTTCAGTGCTGTGTAGAGGAGTCTGAGCCTTCACCTGACCCTGTGATTGGAGATATTTTCGTTCTAGCAGAGTCCATAAGCTTTCAGGTAGACAGTGGTGGTGCTGAGGAGCTGGTGGAGGAGCACTTGGAGGAAGTACCTACAGAGGAACTTCAGCACCTGCTGGCTGAGCGACAGAGGACGGCAGCTCAGGAGCTTTCTGAAGAGGGGGCGGTTCCCACAATCAGTGTGGCAATAAAAGAAACCCTGAAAAAACTGACAGAGCAACAACATCTTTGGAAAAGCCCCACCAAGACAGAAAAAGCCAACTGTTTTATTCACTTGCTTGATGACAAGGTCATGCCATACTGCAGAACAGTATTAAAGAAAAGACAGAAGCAGACAACCTTAGACCAGTTCTTAGTTCTGAAAAGGTTGAGACATAGAGGGACAGAAGACAGTCCCAGTGGGCTACAGACTCTCCCAAGGACAGAAAGGACACCAGAGAGCCAGATTCCTGCTGTTCTTATGGAAGGGACTCATTCAAGTCCTGCATATACAATGGTGTAGTTTTTGCATATAACCTAAGTAATCCTTTACACTTTAAGTCATCTCTAGATTACTTATAATGCTGAATGCAATGCAAATACTGTGTATCTAGTTGTATCGCTTGGGAAATATTGGCAAGAAAAAAGATGTCTGTGCACATTTGATATGGACACAACCACTGTACCCTAATTTACATACCACACCATCTGTAGTCTGAATCCACAGATGAGGAGCCCACACATATGGAGGGCTGATTCTCTTACTGCAGAAAAGAATGATTAGTGGGACATACAATGTCAGCTTTGGGAGTGAAGTTACAGACAGCTGTTTTCATCACTGTGTGGTCAGTGTTTTGTTGCGATGGCCAAAGTACCTGACATACACAACTTAAAGGGGAAAGTGGGCTTCCAGTAACAGAGGCTCCAGTCCATGGTGACTGACTCCAATGCAGAGGCCTCACAGTGGAAGAATGTGATGGAGCAGAGTAGCGGACACCAAGCTGCCCAGGAAGCAGCACGCAGGGGAATCACGGCCGGGAGGGCACAGCCTGCTCCAGTCATGTGCCTCCCTCTGGGCTCCGCCTCCTCACAGCACTTGCAGCTGTGACCATCAGTGGGTTAATCCCATGCTGACATAATGACCCTATCATCCAGTCACCTCTCTAGGAACTCTTAATCCACTCAAGCTGACAATTAACCAGCACAACCACATTTTGTTGTATTTTCCAAAATATTTATGTCGATGTACAGCAGTTTTGTAATTTGAAAAGGAAAGGATAGGAGGGAGATACAGTGAAAACCTAAGGACTCCATGACTTAGTCCACTTCTACTCTTGGATTCTGGGTTTCAAATTCACATGAAGGTCAGAGGAACCGAGAATAGTAAGTACGTAGCATAGCCCAACATTATGGTAATGCTTTATGCTATGACAAAGAAGCATTTAAAAGTTGTGAAATTCTAGGCCTCTTTTGAAAAGTTGTTTTTCAATGTGGTAAATACTGTTAAAAATTCATTTTCAAGAAGAGCACACTGGTGCCCACCTGCACTGCAGCACTCTGGAAGGCTGAGGCAAGAGGATCACAAGTTTAATCCTAGCTTGGGCAATCTAGCAGCTTAGTGAGAACTCGTCTCAAAATTAAAGAAGTCAAAGTATTAAAGGGCAGGGGGAACTTTCAGCATGAAGTTCCCGCATCCACCACTGCCCCAAAATATTATTTTGGCTGGATATGATGGCACATGTTTGCAGTTCCAGGCTGAGGTAAGAGGATCACTTGAGCCTAGGAGTTCAAGACTAGGTTATAAACTGGTGCCAAAAGAAATGACAGAAGACCCAATGACTACAGCTCTGGAGATCTCACTGAGATTAGTCTCTAAGTGAGCCCTGAGCCTCAGAATCATCTCACATTTATTGAAGGCTAAAAGCAGGCTAAGGAATGTGAGTTACTACTTTAGTGAACACTCTCTCTATTGACTTCAGGCATTTACTCTAAGTTTACACAGTGCTAGCCATTAACATCCCAGGAAGGGATGAAACAACAAACAGAGCACCAGCAAGAGAAGCTGTTATCTGCAGCCTTGAATCCCAGCTTGCTAGAATTTATGAGAGACAGTAGGCTGTTTATTGCTCTTTGCTTCCTAGGGACATTAGGCTTTTGTCTCCAATCTATATTTCTATAGTGGGCATCAGTAGTGAAACCCAAAAATAGAAAAACAATAGACAGGTAGAGTAGGAACTTAAGTACACTGAATTAAGCACTAGGAAAACTGGAACACAAGGGAAAGAAGCTCCTTGAAGTCTGCTATGGTAACCCAAGGGTCAGGGAAACTTTCTCTGGCTAATGTTCAAGGCCTAGCTAAAAGCAGCCACCACTTTGCTTCCAAGGACAAGAGTTGAGGCAAACTGAGAGAAGCCCTGGGAAATTGAAGTGCAGGGAAAGTCTCTCTCCTAATGTCAGAGGCCTAGCTAAGAAGCAATTGCATTGTTCCGTTGTCTCTTTTTCATGTATCCACAAAGAAGCACAACAAAGTACACATAAACCCCTGATTTTGAGAGCCTTCCCTTGGAGTCCCTCTCAACTAGTGAGAGCTCTTCTTTGCCTTTCTGATCAACTCTATTTGGCCCATTCCCCACTACCATTTCCTACTTTACTGTGTTAAGGATAAGACCCCAGAGGTAGGAGAGAGTTGGTTACAGCAGCAGGAGTCCCCTTCTTAAAAAAAACAAGTCTTTTGGAGCGGGGGATGTAGCTCAGGGTTATAGTATATGCTTTTCATGTTCAAGGCTCTAGGATGGATCGCAACACTTAAAAAGTCTTTTGGGTGCTGATGAGGTGACTTGTTATCCATCCAAGTTGCTGTTGGTTACTCTTCCCCATCCAATTCATCTTCATGCAAGAGAAGCATCAAGAGAGTTTTGGCTCTCATTCTTGATCCATTAGTGCTCCATCTCCATTTTCTTTTCCATTTTAGGTGACAACCCAAAGGATACCTGTAAGGCCATGGTTTCGCACCCAATAAAGCATACTTCTTACCAGAAGACCGGATTTCGCAGTTGGGGCTGTATTACCAGCTGTCTGTCTGAGTCTCTGGGAAGCCACTTAAGCCGGCTGCAGTACTTCATCAGAGCTGTTTAGCGTCCATGATGACGGGCCTCAGTGGATGGGGTATCTATATTTCATAAGGTTATCTAAATTGGAAAAAAGGAGATGCTGTAATTTCATCCTTATTTACAGAGAAATCTTAAAACTTGTTTTAAACAAGTACAGTCAAAGCCATCATTACAGTAGGATTTTGTCTTTCTCAAAAATGAAAAAGGCTATACCAGGGACCACAGAAGCTAAGTGAGTCTTCTGCAATACCAAGAAGAACAGTGCCTGGCTGTTGTCCACTAATTTATTTTACTCAGCAGAGCAAACTGGGATAACTAATATTGTTTTAATTTATGCATTCTAGGGAGCCAGGATATTGATGTGCAAAAGCACTTAAACATACACCACTATGGCCCAGGGCTGACAAGATATTTTGAATTAGAAAGAGCTAGAAATAGCTCATTTGCCCAACAGTCCAGCACTATAAATAGCCCTGGGTGTGCCTGACCTGTTATTGGGCTTGGCTAGAGGCCTGAGCTTTTCCTTGGGGAGCAGAACTCAGGAGGAGCTGGACAGAAATGGAATCTGGGTGTCTGTCTTGCTGCTTCTGTGACTGTGAAAGCGTTCTCAGGAAAAGGCTGCTTGCTGTCCTTCCTATATCACAAAAGGCACAACATATTCATAAAATCTTTTTGTTTTTGTCTTTTTGAGACAGGGTCTCACTATGCAGTTCAGGCTGGCCTTAAGCTCACTTTTGTAGCTCAGGCTGGTCTCGAACTCACAACAATCCTCCTGCCTCAGCCTCCCGAGTGCTGGGATTACAGGCCTGCGCCACCACGCCCGGCCTATTAAAGCAGAGCTTTGTCAGGCTAGTTTTTAATATTACTAGTTGCAAGTACTTGAGACTTATGGTCTACTTTATTGGTAATTTGAGTTCATGTTTCAGGAATCTTAAGTGACAGTGTGTGCTAAATAATGCTGTGAGAAAATGTGAGAGGGACCCCATGACTCTCACTGCTTTATCTGACACCGCCAGAGCTGGCAGAAGGCATCATGGCACCCACCTGATGGGTGGGGGGAGTGATGCCAGGCAGATGTGGTGACAGCATAGGATCTGTTATCTGACTCAGTAACATGATTCTGCTGCTACCAATCACCCATAGCCATAAGAGCACCAGACACTCAGGTTATCATATGTTTACTCATATGATATATATTCCCAAGAGTTCATTGAGAAATCATTACTGTGTGTACTAAGCTTAGGGTTTCATGTAAGGAATGAAGTCTCGAACCAAAGGAAGAGGTTAGGAGAGTTTCATTGGAAATAATTAATAATAATAATAATAATAAAATAATAATAATAAACAGCAGTAGCAACAGCAAGTGCTCCTGGATTTCTATGAGAGGTCCCAAATGGGTGTCAGCTGAGATTCCTTGCCAAGGGTATCTTATACAGCAAAATCATGACATGGGTAGCTATGGGTCAAAGTACCATTAATCTATAGGATTATTAGACACACAGCTAATATTGATCTAATAGGGAAATGAGGCACATAGCAATGGTGGATGGTGAGCATCTTTAACTTTAGCTTATCTATAACTTCTGCTATAGAAAGAACGAAGACACTCCTGGTAAGGAAGGGAGTATGCATCGGAGTGTTCTGGCCACCCACCTATTAATCAGGTGACTTTCTGGGCTTACTGCACCAGGTGGTGCTAATTAAAGAATAATCTCAACCTGCTGGTATCTGCAGGGAGCTCTGCCAGCCCGGGATCACGCCTCCAGCTTGAGGCCTTGCTTCCTTCACATCCACCTTCAGCTGCAACCTTGATGTGTCTCACCTTCTGCACCGCCCCCCTCCCAAGGGCCCAATACCCCTCTGATTACCTATTAATTTCTAAATAACTTGGATGCCTATAATAAAATTGTGTCAAGCTCCTCTAGATCATTGTAGTTTTCATACTTTTTCCTTCATTTGGACCCACCTGCCTGACATCTGTATGACTGGACAGGCCAGCAGGTCAGTTTAGTGAGCTGCGTGTGAGGCTTTGGCTATGGACTTCCCCTCAGTAGGTGCCAGTCCTTTCCAATGAAGGGGATCAGGATGCATCACCCACAAACATGAAACTTTGGCACAAGGATTATTCTGAGCTGAAGGCAAGTGAGAAAGAACAGATATAGCAAGAACTCCCTGGCCTCCCGTATCTGCCAAAAAGTCAGACATGCATTTCCCTCTGTGATGGGGGCATTGATTCCTGTACTGGAGTGAGGAGTGTGACCTTTATTGTTGCAGAGTAAGAGCTGGCACTGTGTGCAAACAAGCCTCACTAAAATAACACTTGCCATGAGTTTCCCACACATCTGCTCATTTCTATGTCACTGATTGTCCTTGAAGCCCACCTCTCCTTGGTTAAGTCTAGTCTAACTACTGCTTTGAGTTTCACTTTTCTGAGAATTCTCAATCATATAGAAACAACACAAAATAAAATTAAGTAAAACATTTGTTTTTCTTTGCTCTCATTAATCTGTATTTGTTTTGTTGTAGTTGCATGCCCATCAATAGCTATTGAGTACTTATACATGGTAAAATGGAGGGGGCTACAGCATTGCCCCTTCCCTTACTACAAGGTGGTAGAGATGAGAGAACCAAAGCCTATGCTCCCCCAAAAAATTGCCATGGAAAATTCCAAAATTCTGAACCAGAATTCAAGGATGCTAGAGCCCTCTGCACAACTTATAGTAGCCTTTCTTCACTGGAGCTCATACATATGGACTATTATAACAGAGTGAATTATGGGAAAGGACATGTGCAACAGAGGCAGCCGGCATGGCTCAGCACCCTGTCCATCATGCTGTCGATCGTGCTCCAGGTGACCCTGGTGGAAGGTGCCCCAGAACCAGTGCAACTCCTACAGCTTAGGCCGTGTGCTTGCACTATTTCCTTTTGCAAGCCTGCCACCCTGAGCGCATTATGCCCTTAATAAATTTTGCTGCTGTTTTCTTCCACTGTGTGCCATGTCCAGATCTGTTCACAGGGCACAGACACCTAGGAACCTGCCTCAGACCCCATCACCCACGATAACACTAGGAGCAAAGACAAGTTATTCAAGTCCACTTCAAGTTTTTCCCTCTCTCCTCCTATGACACAATAAGCCTGGGCAATTCTCTTAGCTGTAAAATAGCCCTTTCCACCTGTGAATAGAACACCTCTTTTTACCTGTAAATTGTGTTTATCCTCAAGGAAGCAGTAATACTGGTGGGCAGCAGACATCCGCTTCAAACACATGTAAATGGCTTACATTTTAGCATGGCCAATCAACTGAGTAGCCTGACAGACAGTGGGAGTACCTATCTTAGATCACCCGTCTTGAAGGCACCCCAAGTCTTATAAATATACCCAGCTCTGGTTCATAACTTGCCTCTCTTTTAAAGGCTCATACTCTATTTTTCTTTATGTATACTCTAAATTTCTGCTTAGTAAATCCCTTATGTCTCTTACAGATGTGTGCTAAAAGTTCTTTTTTCACAATGGCAGTCAGCAAACCTGCAACTTAATTCCTTGGGCTGGATGAGTTTAGGAACCTCCTAGGACCCTGCCTGGTGACAGTTCCACAGCTTGCAAAGAACAAGGCAGGATTTCCATCCAGACAGGAGCCAGGAAGGCTTTCCTTCATTGCACTTCAGTGCCTCCGATCCGTTGAGGTGTATCTCTGTTGTATGTCATATTGTCTGAGGAGGTTCATTCCTGGTCCAAAGTCTAGGCCCTGGTCTGCCTTATTTTAATTCTTAACAATATGGCTGGGCATCTGACTCTATCTCAGGCCCTTCTCCCAGCTAGTGGCCTCACTTGTAAGTGAACTAAATAAACTTTCTTTCTTTCTTTCTTTCTTTCTTTCTTTCTTTCTTTCTTTCTTTCTTTCTTTCTTTCTTTCTTTCTCTTTCTTTCTTTCTTTCTTTCTTTCTGTCTTTCTCTCTCTCTCTCTCTCTCTCTCTCTCTCTCTCTCTCTCTCTCTCTCTTTCTTTTTTTTTTTGTGTTTTAGTAAGGGTCTATAGGGTATCACTACATAGATCAGACTCGTAGTGATCCGCCTATGTTCAGTCTCCTAAGAGCTGGGATTACAGGTTCATGCCACATGCCCAGTCTCAGTTGCTCTCTCAGCATGTCCCAGAGGCTGGGCTGGCACAGCACACCTGGGATTGAACCCCAGCCACTGTGTCTGACTAAGCAGGTGCTTTAGTCTGCTGAGCTATTTGGCCGGCCCCAATAAACTAATTTCTATATGGGCTGATGTACAAAGTCATTGGTGGCAAAGGAAACACCTGATTTAGAAGACTGGAATTCTTCAAAATGGGCACAGTGTTTTCTTTTTTCTCTTTTATTCCCACGAGGCTACACACCTATTAATTGGTGCCACCCACAATCGAAGGCCTACAAGCCAATCATTCACAGACATGCCCAGAACTGTGCTTTACTAATCTGCTAAGTATTTCTTATTCCAGTCAAATCATTGTATGACTATAGTCACAGCCCAGGTCCCAATGCTACTTAGGAACTTTCCAGCCTAGAGCATGAGTGACTAGTGGTTCCCAGACCTGGTTGGTTATGGTCATCAACTTCTGGGGGTAAAAAGCCAACTCCTAGGCCTACAAGTTCTGGTGCGCATGCAGTGGTCTGGATACAGCTAGACACAGCGGGTGCAGTTCTGATTGTGAGGTCAGTGAAAAGCTCTTTTACAACATGGCTGATGACAATGTAGTCCATCTGGTTTCCTAAAGTTCAAAAGTCACCTATAGTGCTGGATTCATGTTTCTGTTTCTGTACGTTCTAAGGCTAAACATTAGTACTCCTTAAGTATGATAGAAAAGTTTCCTTATCCTGCTATCATGACCTCCTAGGAGCCTGTCCAGAGATACCTGGACACCTGGAAAAGGTCCTACTGCCCTAGCTTTTGGTGCTTGGAAGGAACATGCTCTTGGTCCACGAGATCTTCTGAGAGATGTAGTACCTTGAAGGAGTAACTGGTGCTGTTTCATAGTAGCCAGATACTGCCAATTATGTAGAGCTGTTAGACATCATAACACTTAATTAGCTAGACCCCAGGGGCCTCAACTGAAATAAGTAATTAAGCAAACAATTTAAACAAGTTTTAAAGATGAGTGAGTTCTGGAGACTATTATATAGTTTGGTAAATATAGTTAATACTAATATATTATATGTTTGAAAATTAGAAGATAATAAATATACTCACCATGCAAAAAATACATATTAATTAATATGCATTGGGAAGATTTAATCTTTTTTTTTTTTTCTCTTTCTTGATACAGTGGATTGAAGCCAGGGCCTTCCCCCTGCAAGGCAAGAGCTGTACCACTGAACCACACCCCCAGCCCACATGATTTAATCATTTTATAATATATACATACATTAAAACAAGGCCTTGGGCCAGGGAGATAGCTCAGTAGGATAAGCCTGGTAAGTGCAGGGTCCTGAGTACAATAACCATTACTGCAAAATAAATAAATAAAGTAAACCAGGGCATTGTACAGTGTGAGTATATACATTTTTACATATCAGTTTTAAGAAACAATCATGAAAGGCCACATTTTCCCTTTCTAAATATTTCTAACCTTAAAGCAAAAAGTTAAGTAACGCATTGTTTATTTTGGAATAATGTGTCTACCCTCCAAGACAGAATCTCAGGCTGGGGAGATAGCTCACTGGGGAAAAAACTTGCCTCATAAGTGCGAGGACCTGGGTTTGATCCCTCATACCCACATGCCTTGCCAACCCTAGAACCCCTGGTGGTCTATGCTGGCCCCAAAACCAGATGTGGTGGTACACACCTGTAATCTCAGCACTGGGGAGGCTGAGATAAGAAGATCACTACAAGTCTGAGCTGCATAGTGAGGCCCTGCACCAAATAAACAAATAAAAGATTATTTTTTAAAGACAGATTTTCTGTTGCTTCAATTCTGATCATCCTACACATCAGAGATAAATGTTTCTTTAACATTGTTATTCAAAGCTTAGGTATTACACTAAATTTTTCTACCTTGATCAGTCTGGGTAATAAATTTTAGGCCATGAGGAGCAAAAACAGTTTATTCATAAGACAAGTGTCATTGGCACTTTGTGGCAGTATAAATGTCATGCTGGGCCTTCTGCTGGGAGTGTGACACTTAACAATGCAAGTAGAGCTGACCTGAATATGCAGAAGAGCTGGAGATTATCTGTCGATGCACATCTCTTCCAGATTCCTGATGGAAAATCATCTTCCTTTCTGTGGTCAGAAATTACACACACACACACACACACACACACACACACACACACACACACACACACAGAGCTAGCAATCTTCAGCCACATTTAAAAAAAAAGAAAAGAATAAGCATCTGTTCTGCTTTCCCTCAAGACCAAATAGGAGAGAGTTGGCATGCTTTGCAATGAGAAGTATTAAAATTAGACTCTTTAGGAAGAGCTTCCTCATAGAAGGCTTTAGGAAACACCAGAAACTCACCAAGGGAAAGGGAGTCTGTAAAATCTAGCTGGTTAAAAGACAGGAGGAAGCCGGGCATGGTGGCGCATGCCTGTAATCCCAGCACTCGGGAGGCTGAGGCAGGAGGATTGTTGTGAGTTCGAGACCAGCCTAAGCTACAAAGTGAGCTTAAGGCCAGCCTGAACTGCATAGTGAGACCCTGTCTCAAAAAGACAAAAAAAAAAAAAAAAAAAGACAGGAGGAAGAGAATGTGCATCTGTGTCCACTCCTCATATTTGATGAATTGTCTTTTAAAAAGATGACGTGTATTCATATGAAAAGGACAAACACAGAGACAATAAGAACACAAGTTCTAGGCATGGAGATGTTTCAGGATAGCAGAATATACTTAAATCTCACCTCTGCCACTGTTGAGTTGTTTAACCACTCCTAAGCTTGATTTATTCTTCTGCAAATTGGGACTAATAATACCTCCTGGAGTAGTTGTAATACACACATAGTACTTTGTGCAGTATAAGGCACTTTTTCTCTTAGTTTCATATATATTTTATATATCTTGAGATCTCTTAGAGTTTTATGATTTCTTAATGATTATTAAACTTCATGCAAAAACCAGAAAAGCCAGGTTGGCTCCTAGATGGCCCAGAGAAGAGCTGAGATAGGAGACACTTGCTTACAGCTACCTCGTAGTATTAGATCACTTGACATTTTTGGATGAGCAATAAGTTGGTAAATGAGGAAGGCTGGTCACTGTCATGACTATTAATGAGGAAACCCACCATCTTTATGGTAATGAATTTTGACGAGGAGAAAGAAATTACCTCCAGGCAAAACCTGCAAATGTGCAGCCACTGCCTGATTATTGCCTCTGCATCTCCTTGGACTGGAGTCAAAGAGGAGACGAGGCACTTAAAACTGGGTAAACCCTGGGCAAAGATGAGTCCTGAAGCCGCAGCACGAGTCTGACTTAGGCAGAGAGTGTCAACACCACAGAGCTCATGCTGGGCTGCCTTTCCAGAGATGGGTCGGAATGGAAAAAGCACAACAAAAAAAGCAAAAAACAAGCTTGTGCTCAGCCTTGCAGGCTTTTAGTAGGAAAACTGGGCAGGCAAATTCCCAGTCTCTGACAGTGTTTTGACATGAGGTTTCATGTAATTGGAAAAGGCAATAAGATTTTCTGGCCATGAAATGCCCTGACATGACTACCTCTGTGATTAGAAACTATGAGCAAGAGTATAGGTTTTCTTGTTGCTAAAGCCTCAGGTATCGGTGGCTTGAGTCTTATCCCTCTAGGAATGTCCACCTTCAGGCCAGGCCAAATACCATGTTAAATTCTGCACCACCCTTGATGGGGGGTGCTCAGTTCATACTTCCCAGGGCTAGGAGTGTGGTTGCTTCTTACAATACTTTGGAACTTCTGAGATTTACTGTTTGAGAAATACTGCCTAGGGAGATGACAAGACTAGATGCCTTTAGAACTAGAGTTGTAAAAGTCACAATAGTTGTAGATTTGTGGTATTGTCTTGTGTTTTATCTCCACTCATATGCCACAGCCAACCAAGTCTCTCTCTTCTTTTTCCTATTGAGTTATCCTCTCCAGCTCTCTTTTCTTTTTCCAACCTGACCACTCTCAGAGGGAAGTGTATAATTCAATGTGCAATAGGAATTATTTTTTGCAACTATTTTTTTACCTCTACTTTTAGCTATGTTTTCTCCCATATCACAGAGACTGGAAATCTAGGGACTGTGTTCCTCAGAATCCTTCCATATCAGAATTTTCATTTGGATCCTGCTGAAAAGAATTCATGCAATGAAGGAAAATAAAAGAAAATTTGAGACTGGGTGTGGCAGTGCATGCCTGTAATCCCAGCTCTTGGGAGGCTGAACACAGGCAGATCACCATGAGTCTGATATATGTAGTGAGACCTTTAGACCCTATAGACTCTTACTAAAATACAAAAAAAAAAAAAAAAAAAAAAAGAAATAAAAATTTTTTTGGCTCCCATGGAGGCAGCAGGCAAATGTATTGGTTTTTTAATTTTAATTTTCTTTGATACAGGGGTCTCACTATGCAGTTCAGACTTGGAGTGATCCTCTTGTCTCAGCCTCGCCAGTGCTGGAATGATAGACATGTGCCACCATGCCCAGTTTTGGGGCCAACACAGTTCCCCAGGGTTTCAGTGCTGGCACAGCAGGCTGTACCAGGGATTGAACCAGGGACCTTGTGCTTGCCAGTCAGGTGCTTATGCTGCCAAGCTATCTCCCCAGCCCAACATACGGGTTTTGATCAATAGGAGATATGAGATTCCACAATAACTGCTGAGCACCCTCTCGCACGCTGTCTTTTTGGTGTTACGGGAAGCTGAGATCATCAGTGGTCATTCTCCGAAATTCTGGCAAGTCCATATTTATGAACAGTAATAGCATCTTTCCTTAACCTTTGTTTCCCAATATTTCTAACAAATGTTTTCCTGCATTAAGTCCATTCCTAGAAATGCCCGGAGTGGCCTGTTTCTCTAGGCAAATCCTGGAATTAGAGTGAGGTTTTTTTTTTTTTATATCTTCCTTAAAAGATGTCTGAGACATTCTACAGGCTTACAGTTTAAAGTCCAATCTGATATTGTTACCCTACAGCCTAGGCAGTTGGATTGCACCTCACTGTGTGTCTGATTATCAAACATCTTAGACGTATCATAGAACAGGTATTTTCCATCAAGTATTGATATGTTAAACTTTAAATCTCTATAGAATGTGAAGAAAAAATTAAAAAAAATAAGAATAAACAATTACATATTTTTAAACAGAAATTTAGAAATTAACCACATACAGAATTGTAACAGGACAGTCCTATGACATTTTTTCTGCACTCTTGTTTTCATTTATTACCCTTTTTTTTTCAACAAACATTTACTTGAGAGACAGTATGGCAGTAATTGGTATGACATGGCAAGCAGTACGTATTTAGAAGACCAGAATGGCGGGCATTCCAAGCATGACCCTCGTATTATATATTGCTATCTTCAGTGCAGTTGCTTAGTTCACAGGTATCAGTAGGCATAGTTAGTCAGGGTGAGAATCTTACCAATTAACTGCTAATTTCAAAAACCTGCTGAAGATTCTCAGGATCATTACCTCAATCATGTTGTGCACGTAAATGTATGGTTTATTTTCCTGAATTCACACACCTACAATATTTAAATGACAATGGAATACCCTTCTCTGACAGAACTAAACAAAAAAAGGGGATATAAATAAAGGAACATTCTGTATCTGTTTACAAAATAGGATAGCTATACAATTCTTTCTCTTAATTCAATGAGAAGAAAGATTTGTACTAATAGTGTTTGGACAGGACATCATGTCTGTGTCTTGTACTATGAATACCCACCACCACAACAATATACAATGTATGGGTTATTGAAACTGACCTACTAATCTGCTTTGAAACTTATTGCTATTTGTTTCTCAATAAAATTAATAAAAATGAAGTCCAATCGGTCTAAGACCTCCTTTAGGTAACTGAGCAGGGGAAAAGGCCTTGCCTCTCACTGACAGCCATAGATCACTGTACAGTGATTTGGAGACTTTGTAGTATGCTCCAAACAGAGACAGGCGAGGTTTCTCTGGAAGAGTTCCCAGTCCCCAGAGCCAATGTGCTTCACGAGGTTTCATCACAGCAAAACTAACAAGAGTGTTGCTTATAGGTTACCATGAAAACTGCAAAGACAAGGCTAGGAATACAGTTCAGAGGTATACCTGCCCAGCTAGTACAAGGTCCTGAGTTGTATCCCTGGTATCACTAAAAGGAAGAAGGAAAGAAAGAAAGAAGGAAAGAAAGAAAAAAGAAAAAAGAAAGCAAGCTGCAAAGACAAGAATATATGTTAGCTTTCCTGTTCAAAAGCCTTCCTTGGCTCCCTGTTGCTGGATGAATAGCAGCTGGTATTCAAGATTTTGGACCTACAGTCACTCAGATATGAGCTCCATGCAGGCCAAGGCTTCCACTCCTCTGTCCTTGTCACCTCCAACTGTTCCTAGCCCAGGACAAACTTTTAATACTTTGTAGTTTCACAAAGGAACCTACGTTTCTAAATACGGTTGTTCACCTTCATTCCTAGACTGCAGCACAGCTAATTGATCACCTATCCCAGCCATCCAGCCTCTGCTTTTGCTACATCTTTCCCCACATAGATTCTCTTTGCAACAACTTCCCTCTCTCGCCCCTTTCTTTGTGGAAATCTTCACACATTTTTAGGCCAGTCTCTAAAACTATCCACTTCACGAAACACTGCCTGGCTCTCACCATTCACTGGATGGGATCTCTCCTTGCTTTGGGTGTTCATGCATGTTTTACACAAATCAACAACCTTATTTTGTGGAACAGTTTTAGGTCGACAGAAAAATTGAGTAGCTAGTACACAGAGTCCCTGTGTATTCTCCTTCCTGTGCTGGTACTTGCTTCCACCTTACCTGGGGCTGTAATTCCAGACAGAACACAAAGACAAGAACACAAAGGGTGACACCTCCTACCCAGGCATGAGTGGCCTGCAGCCCATCCATGGCCAGCTTCAGAGTGCTGTGGATGACAACTGGAAGTTTCTCCCATCAACCTTAGCGGAGGTGGTTCCTTCCTTCCTTTCCCTTTTCCTTCACAACCATGTCTTCTTCTTTTTCTTAGTTTCAAGGAAACACTGAAAAACAGTACAAAAGAAGCATTTCTGTTTTAAACAGACAGAATCTCACCCCTTTGTGCTGGCTGGCCGGGCTCACGTGGTCCTGCTACCTCAGCTGTCAGAGACTACAGGTGTGCACCAAGATGCCTGCTAGAAGCAATTTTTTTTTATAACACATTCTGTAGCCTTGAATTCTTTTTAATAAACAGAGGCAGCAGTAAAAGTTTTGCCTTTTTTTTGTAAAAATAAGTGGTCTGGTCTTGTGAGGCCCAAGGATACCCATGTATGTCTTTCCAATGAAAGGTCAGATATGGAGCTGGTAAGAAACCAGGCCTGGAGCAACTGGGAGCCCACACTCTTGGAAGAACCTAGAACAGAGGGGAAAGATCATGTCAAGGCCTTGCCTGGGCCTGTGCAGGGCTAACAGCAATTGCTCTGAAGACCAGGGAGCTCCACAGACATCAGGCACTGGCAGTTTGAGGTAGGAAGGAATCAGGAGCCAACCTAGTGCTCTTTATGATAGTTCTTTTATTTTATTTGCTTATTCTAAAATAGCAGAACTGTAAAAGATAGATCAAAAGCAGGGCTGCTCTAGTTACAACAGAGATGAAATCTGTACTCCTCATCACATTTCTCATCTCAGGAGCTGGGGAGATGGCTCAGTAGAATAAGTGCTCACCTGGCAAGCCCAAGGGCCTGAGTTCAATCCCCAGTTCTGCCAAAAAAAAAAAAAAAAATTCCCATCTCAGGAGGACTCTCCCAAACACATCTTCTCAAAGTGCAATGTGACGCTCATAGCCCTGTCCAGACTCCCTGTCTCACAGCCCATACCTTGAACTTGTTACTATAAATAAAACAAGGATGTTACTATGACAACCTGTCAGTTGAAATTGGCCTTTCAGGACCAAATAAGTGGGATCCATAGTGTTTCCTGAATGCAGAATCACTTTCCTTTTATAAAAAGAGTCTGAACAAATTATGGAATAAACCACATGAACTGAGTTGGTGGAATTATGTTGCTAACCAAGGCTCCTCTGGTCACCAAGCAGGCACTGTCCAGACTGTTGTGTTGGGTAGTGCTCACATCCATGGCCTGGCAGGAGGACCCTGGCATGCAGACAGCTCTTCCGGTGGCTCTGCCTGTGTCACAGGAAAGGACAGGTCTTTCCCTAATACCCTGCTTCCCCAGGAGCAGCTGCCGGGTGCTGAGATTCTTTCTTCACAGGTGGCCAGATCGTAACTGGCCCTGTCCAGGCAGCACCAGAGCAGATGTGGCCCCACCTAAGCCCAGCAAGGACCCAGTGAGGAGCTGTTACTTAGCTCTGAAGCCAGGGGTGGTCCACTATTGTCCCTTGGGATAAAGGAGAACGAAGTCCCTCAGGCAGTAGCTGAGGAAGGTCCTTGGGAAGGGGAGTGCTGAACTCAGCCGCGTGTTGGGGACGGGCTCCTCTCAGGATCCCACGGTCTGTGTGGATCCTTAGTCGCAGATTGTCTTCCAACTGAACTGCCACCAATGGTGCTGTGGCTTTTTCTCAAAAATGCAGAGTGACTGCTCCTGGGAAAGGCGGTCATTTAAACTCTTTCCCAAACATGTCAGGATGAGTAAGGCCTGGGGAACAAAGGAGAACAGGAATAGCGAGAGAGAGAGAGAGAGAGAGAGAGAGAGAGAGAGAGAGAGAGAGAGAGAGAGAGAGAGAAAGAGAATAGAGGACCCAGGTGGGTTTCACTAACCCTTTGTCAGGGGTAATTTATATAGCAAAGTCACAATATGGATCAAACTACAATTTTTTAAAAAATGTATTTGGTACAGGGCCTCACTACGCAGCTTGGACTTGTAGAGATCCTCCTGTTTTTAGCCTCCTCAATGCCTGTATTACAGGCATGCACCGCTGCTCCTGGTTTCAGTGGCCAGCTCAGTGCAACTGGGGGTCAGGCAGGTACAGTATGCAGTATCAGGGATCAAACCTCAGTCCCTGCGCTTGCCTAAGCAGGAGCTATTCCACTGCACTATCTCATCGGCCCAGTGTCAAGCTATAATTAACCTATTAGGATTATAAATATAACTGTTTAGCTACTATTGATCTAATAGTAAAGTGGGAGAATGTAGCAAGGTATGGTCTATGGCTGACATGATTAACTTTGGCTTATTTATGAGCTTCAAAATAGGAACATTTTGAGGAAGGAATGCACCTAGGTGTTTTGGTCACCCACCCAGGGGTCTCATGTATACCTGGACTTAGTGGACTGGTCAGTATTCATTAGAGCGTAGTCCCAATTTTTGTCTCTTAGGAAATTATATGTTTGGCTCTTGTGATTTTACCTTAAGGACTTTCAGGTGTTTTTTTTTTTAAATGTGCATGTAGCCACAATTTCAATGTTTTTATTCTTGAGAACTCAATCTCCTTTGACTTCATATTATTTTTTCTAGCTTATATGTATTAAGGGGATATTATTATCCCCTCCTCACAAGAGGTATCTAACTGCAGTTAGGGGAGAAGGAGCATTGTTTTAATTTAGCTGTCTTGAGATGAGAAAGGATGCCATAGGAAAGACCTTTCTAGAGAGCTAATCTAATGGGTTCTGGACAGAAGTCACGCTGTAGCTTAGCAGTTATGAATTATCTTTAGAAGCCTGATCTGGTGGATCTTGGTAAAGAGTTTGGCAGCTACAACATGAGAATAAACAATTTCTTTAAAGAGACTAAAGCATACACAAAGCATGAGCATTAGAATGGAAAGGCAGACTGGAGAAAGGCATGTTCACTTACTGTTTTTAAGGGGCTGGAACAGTGATCAACCACTTACTTCTTGGTTCCAGAGCGCTGGAGGTTAACATGAGTCTGATGTTTTTTAAAGACCTTTTTTTTTTTTTTTTTTAACTAACTCTGAGTTACTAATATAAAAACAATAAATTTTATTTATTAATGCCCAAGTTCCTCCCATTTCATATGTAAGAAGATGGAGTTTGGTGGTTTTGAAAGACATGTTTATCTAAGGAACTTAAAGACTCTTATGAGCTTATATTGATTTTAATGTAGGCTTTTATCCTCACTGAACCATAACAGTGGCAACTACAGGCATAGCTGGAAACTGCCCGCAGGTGTTAAAGACTGGAGACCTCCTTACTATTACTAGCCTTTACTATTGTAGTATTATGTTGATATTTTTGAAAATATATACTTTGTTGTGTGTTTAATACTAAGTTAAAGGGAAAACAGTGTTATTTAAAATTAACTTTTTGTTACCTGTTAAGGTTAGTTAAGGATCTTTAGGAATTATGTTTGCAATCATGTGTGGAGCCTCTCAGTTCCTTTGTCAGTGTTAGCTTCCAGGATAGATCAGTTTTGCTTGATCATGTGGCTTTTTGTAGAAGGATGAGAGTTATGTGTGTGTGTGTGTGAGAGAGAGAGAGAAAGAGAGAGAGAGAGACAAAGAGAGAGAAAGAACTAGAGAGAGACAAAGAGGGAAGGAGAGAGAGAGGAGAGATAGAGAGAAAGACAGAGAGAAACAGAAATAGAGACAGGAAAGGAGGGAGAGATGGAGAGAAAGACAGAGAGAGACAGAGACAGAGAGGGAAGGAGGGAGGGAGGAGAGACAGAGAAAGAGAGAGGAGGCAGAGACAGAGAGAGAGAGAGAGAGAGAGAGAGAGAGAGAGAGAGAGAGAGAGAGAGACTTTTTTTAGCATACTGTATACTGTTGATTCCTGTCCTCTGGGTTCTAACAAGCTCCTTGCTCAGTAGGTAAGGTGACTCATTAAAGCTGTAGGATCTTGTGAAAAAGATTTTGTGTTTCATGTCTTTCTTGACCTTGGAGGGCTAGGGCCACAACACTGGCTGTCTTTTTAAACCCAGGAATCTTTTTAGCTTTGGTATCTCAACCTTAGTCATTGAATATGTAGAACAGTTGAAATATACAATATGACCAGGGAAATTTTATTATTGTTATTTATTGTTATTATTATTACTACTACTAATTATGGTTGTGTTGGAAGTTGAATCTCTGTAGAATGTTAACAGATAACAATCATACAGTTTTACAAAAGAAATTTGAAACCAAAAGCAATGTAATATTGTAGCATAACAATCATGACGTTAACTCTGAAACATTTAAATCTTCATTTCAGTAATGAATAACTTTTTAGTTATTTACTTAATTATAAAAGGTTGAATGACATAAAGACATTTTAATCTAAGTTTTCATCTTTTAACTACTTTTTGTTATCAGAGTGACATGGAATATATTTGTTTATAGATGTATTTTATAGGTTTTTAATGTCCAACTTTTTAATCTTTAGAGTAGTATTGTTTGGACCACACAGCATTTGAGTATCTAAGTGTTTTAATACATGTATGATGTACATACAATCACAAAGCACAAGCCTTGAGAAAGTATTTGTGTCATTGGGCTGCCTATCTTACGCAGAATTGGCATGTATATTTTACCACAAGTAGCTGGAACACGAGTAATGGAATGTGAGAAATTTTTCAGGTTTTAGTGGTAAGCAGAACTTGCCCCAGTGGGGCCTGTTTTTTTTTTTTTTTTGTTTTGTTTTTTTTTGTTTTGTTTCTTTTTTTGCGGTACCAGGGATTGAACTCAGGCCCTTGCACTTGCCAGGGAAGCGTTTATTCCACTGAGCCATCTCCCCAGCCCCGAATGTGAGAAGTTTTAACCTAAGAAGTTTATCACCATAAACAACTTTAGTCTGGAAGTCACCAGTATAAGATCATTTTTAGTTTGTTTTTTGAAGATCTGTACACTTGGGAAAAATAAATAAACTATTTATTATGTGATGAGGTTAGTAATAATTGGTATCATAGGCATGTAAAAGTCTATACATATTTATTTTTCAGTATTAAGACAAATTTTAGACTCTTTCAATATGTTTTTATAAGGTATAACTATATTGACAAGAATTGAGAACATCTCTAGTTCTGTTAAATTTAGGGAATAGGGTTAATGAAGGCAAATAAACTTGTTACTCAACATATAATTATATTTCATTTATATAATAACAGAATGCTTAATTATAATTGAGAGATGTAGATCAGGAATCAACAATAAACATTACATTTATAAAACCAGTCTTTTAACATTCTCTCAATTAGCCAACAAGATGGATGGAAATAATGTATGTTGCCAGTTTAGTACTTTTCTTTTTATGTGTGTGTGTGTGTGGTACCAGGGTTTGAACTTAGGACCTTGTCCTTGCCAGGCAAATGCTTATTCTACTGAGCTATCTCTCTGCCCTATATTGGCAATTTAAAAAGACACCTTCATTTTTATCTTAACTCACTGTTCTATGAACAATGGTATCTGGGCTACTTTATGAGTGTTTACTTATCAATGTATAAACTAAAATAAAACATGTATTTGGGCCAGGGAGATGGCTCAGTGGAATAAGCGCTTTCCTGGAAAGCACAAGGGCTTGAGTTCAATCCCTGGTTCCACCAAAAACAAACAAACAAACAAACATGTACCTGAAAACTGAAACACAGAAACATATATAAGAACCATATACAACCATTATGTTAGTTAGCATTATTTATCAGTCTTATGTAACCCTTGAAATTGTCAGTTCTCTTCTATTTATGTTTAAATAAGCTTGTCACCCTGAAAACCTATATAATAGTCTTTTTATGAAAATCTCTGAAAGAGTCAAAAAATAAAAAGTTATTGAGCTCAAAAAATATTTTAAACAAAGCTGCTGTAGGTGATTTTATTGGTTATTAATACACATTAAAGAGACAGATGGGCAAATCTACACAAGACAATTACACTTAAATCAGCATATACTCTCAGATATATTTGGCCAACTGAGATATAATAACCTTTTAATAATTTTAGGTTTGTAACTATAAATGGAATAGACAGACTTTTTTAAACAAGTCACCAACTAGCAGGAATCTCTTGTAATAAGAACCAGAAGAAAAAAGAAAAACTTTTACTTTTAAGGAAGGACCTTAGGTTGATGATTTGTCTGACTGAAATAGCCAGTTACACTAGATTTTTATTGTGTCTTGCTATCCATGGTTGTTTGATAGTCACAGCTGATAGCTAAACACTGCTGTTTTGATAACCACATGTAACAGCGCCCTCTAAAGGGACTGTTAAAGGTAATTTAACTGTTTTTAGGGGTTGCTCAGGTGCATTTTGTTGTAGAGAGAGATTATACAACATTCTGTGGAGGTAAGTATGTGGTTCAAAAGGTGGGAGCAGAAGGCCTGCCAAAGCCCCAACCTGCCCAGTAGCAGGAATCTGCCTATGAGGGTTTCTTCCCATTTTGAAACAATGAAGGCGAGAGCAGGCACCCCTATTGCTGTTCTATGCCTACTTTAAGATACTTGTTAAACTTAGCCCTGTCTAGCGCCAGTGGTGACAAACTAGAAGTGAGAGGAAGTGGCTAGGAGGAAGTTAACTGCTCTTTCTCTGATCTTGGGTCCCCTTCCTCATGATCCTGTGATCTTGGGCCATATTTAGCTATAGGGTGTTTATTTTAGAACCTCAGTCATCACTGAGAATAGTGGCTAGATGGACAATATGTTTTGGAGAGAAATCTTGACAAGAGAGAGGTGTTCCTCTGGGGGCTAGGGCTATGGCTATCTCTTAGCACATGTTTTGGTCTAAAATGCTTATTAAACTCATAAGAATCCCTAGACACATTTTTTAAAAAAAAATCAGGGCACTTATGTGTGCATTGAAACCAGTCAATTTGCCTTATGAGGCAGCATTTTTGAAGGGAGAAGGAAGTGAAATGAATGAATTTACATTCTGTCTAGGGCAGAAAGGTTGATAAACTTGGACTAAAACTTTTATATTTATTTTTCGAGAGTTTGAGGGTTAAATCCAGACCAGCATTTTAGAATGTGACTATCCCAGTTTGTGAGAGCCTCATGTAGTCATGGGGCAGCCTTCTAGAGTTCGTGATTAATTCACGATGCAGCGCTGGGATTACGGGCGTGAGTGCTGCATCCTTGGGTATCCTGAATGCAGTGCTGCCGCCACGGCTCCTCCTCCCTTTTTGCTTTTGCTGTTTTCTGGCCCCCATGAACTGCTGTGTTCTGCCATGTGCTGCTCTGCCTTGGAGCCAGCCAAGCATGGGCTGAAACCCCCACAAACTGTGAGCTAAATAAGCCTTTCCTTCCTTAATTTTGGGGGTTGGGTATTTTGGACCAGCGATGAGAGAAAAGTATCTGAGACGCTTATCTTTAGGTCACTAGTGATAAGTGAAGAGTTGCAACCATTTTGGAAACTTGGTCTTGGAATCCAGCAGTTGCAGAGAGGAGAATTGCTTTGGATAAAGCACTGTTATACATTGTATTACTTTTTTAGGAGTAGGGCATTGGAGAAGGGATAGAAGAGTGACTCTATGTGACACAAGAACAAAATCCTAACTATACCAAGAGCAGAAAGACAATCAAGACCAGGAACATGTTTAGGGTAGGTCTTTAGTCCTTAGTGAAACACTTTTGTAAAGACAACAGCCACATTGTCAATGGACTCCAACCACATTGTCAAGCAGGAAATTAAACCAAAAAGTAAAGAGCTCAAGTAACTGTTGTTCAACTTTTAGAGAGAGAGTGCAGGAGGAAGGAAAGTACAGATTGGAGGTGGTTCTTTAAAAGTTATTATTTTGGGCTCAGTGAATATACATGCTTTTGGAAGTAGCTCTCTCTAGTATCAGTCAGGGATAAGTATTTTCCACTGTGTCTCAGAATGACAGTCTCTCTTGTCAGTCATAAGAAACCCCTGCCCAGGCACTGGGTCAGCCAAACTCTTCATGTGTGCCTTTATGATAAGCATGAACTTTTGGTTCTTGTTTTTGGATTATTATTTTTTTTTTTTGAGACAAATTCTTACTAAGTAGTGCAGGCTGGCCTTAAACCCATTTATGTGGTCAAGGCTGGCCTTGAACTCACAGCAGTCCTCCTGCCTCAACCTTCCAAGTTCTGGGATTACAGATGTATACCACCATATCCAGCCAGAATGAGCACGGATTTTGTTTTCTTTTTAACCCAGGGGTGGGGGATATATAGTCTATAAAGGAATATCCATGTTTGCTACCCTTTTAGATGAGTTCTCATTGTCTAGGGGTTCATGAGCTTTTAATTGGCAAGGACCAAAAAAAGTCTTTTAGAATTGCAGAGTGAAGCACATTACCATTTTCTAACACAAATAACAACCATCCCCTGACAGAGGTGAACTTTCAAAATCTGTCTCATAGCCTCTGGCTGAATTTTCAGACACACCAGTGAAAACTGTTAGCAAAAACTATTTTAAAAGCTGTCAGTACTAGACTTGTTTTGTAATTAGCAAACAAGTGAAGTAAATAATACAAAGCTCTGCCTGCAAAAATAAAAATACTCCATCATGAGAACTTGCAACACAATCTCTTATGTTCTCCATGTTTAAGACAGTGAAAATAACTAACAAAAAGCAGAATCAGCCAGCAAACAATGGAGATAATTTTTGATTACTTAAGTGAGTCACAATCTAGAAGATGGTCAAAATATTTAGGGGGTTGGTCCCTGAACAAAAGCACTCTTACTCTCAACGATCTCAGTGGGACCTCCAAAATGATATAGGAAAAATATAACTCCTAACCTGTTAGATGTCAGATGTGCTGGTTTTGTGTTTCATGAAATCGAAGAATGGATTTCAAAAGAGGTTAAGAGTATGAAGGATTTGTTGAGGAATAAAAATAACTCTTGAGAGACAGGAGAGGTCCCAAGTGGGTTTCTACCAAGGTGTTTGTCAAGAATAATTTATATAGCAAAGTGGATAAAATGTAGATCAAGCTACATATAATCTATAGGAATATAAATATAGCTATTTAGCTAACATTGATCAGAGACTGAAGGAGGGCATGTCGCAGGGGATAGATTATATGACTGACAACATGACTTTGACTTGTCTTTAACTTTAAAAATAGGAACATTTCTGGGAAGGGGTGGGTCCAGGTATTCTGGTCACCCAGCTGGGTGTGTCGCACATATCTGGACTTAATGGATTACGTGGTATTAATTGGAGTATAACCCTAAGTTGTGTTTATCCCTTAGAGACATATTTAAGCCTGGCCATTGTGATACTATCTTGAGGAACTGTCTTTTTTAAATGTGTATTTTGGCACAATTTTGATGTTTTCATTTTTACTCATTTATTTGAGCACTCTGTCTCTTTCTGAGTACATATTAATTTATATCTAACTTAGCTGCCTATAATAGTTCTACACTAAGTTAAATCAGTAAAAGACTCCGAGCTTTTCCCGTCAGCTGTTTAGACATGCATACAGAGATTAATTTAAGGAATTAATGTTAATTTGAGGAATCACAAATATTATTTTAGTAGGAACTGGTAGTTCTCAATAAACAGCATCAATACCTGCCTGTGTGTCCTAATTCTCTCTGCCATGAGTTCAGTATCTTGTAAGAACTGGTCAAGGTCCTCAGGCTCTGTGTGCCACAGCTGTCACATGAGGAGAATTAGCCTGGTTTGATAAACCATCTCTTAGCTCAGCAAACCAGGTAAAAGTTCCTTTGAGTTTTGGGTTGCTACTTTCCAGATAACACCTTGATTTGTAGGTTCTCAATTCTTACTGTTTTCAGTCTCTCTGAAGGACATAGCTTTCAGTGCTTCATGGTATAAATTGGATGTAAGTGGTAAGGTATTTTAGGACCATGGTTTGTGTTACAGAGAGAAATGGATGATAAAACTATCATGGGAGGGAAAACATGATAATTAAGAAAATAGTACATATAGAGAAGTGTATAAAACATGTAGGAGACATAGTGACCTTGTTTGAATGGCTTCTTGCTTTGGTTAATTAACACTGAGGGTAGATGAAAAATTGGTAAGAGCATAAAAGACTCCTACTATTAATGATGCTGGTGGAAATAGGGAAAAGAAAAATCATAACTCTGAAGCAAAAGGCAAGATGCATCCACTACTATAGATTTACTAGATGATGTTTAGGTATTGTATCCAGAGAGTTGTAGTTATAAATCCTTCCGGTGTTAGTAAAAATTTCACAAGAGAATGTCTTCATTGAGCCCCAATTTCTCAAACCTTATTTCCAATCAAACAGTTAATTTTATATTTTTGACTATGTAAGAGTTTCTAAGAATTACTATCATTGTAATAATTAGATTGTCACAGTGCAGACATCATTTACCAAGGACAGCTGTATTTTGGGTTAGGCCCAGTACAAAATAAAAGTGGGAGATTCTTTGTCCAAAAAGCAGGAGAAAAGGTATGCATTAAAATGAGGAGGACTATTAGTAAACAAAAGTAAAACAATAGGAGCCAGGGAGATGGCTCAGTAGAATAAGAGCTTCCCTGGCAAGCACAAGGGCCTGCTTTTAATCCCTGGTTCTGCAAAAAAAAAAAAAAAAAAAAAAAAAGTAAAAGAATAAGGGTAGGGAGGAAAAAGGTGTAAGGGAGGCCAGCAGGCAGGTGATAGGATCAAAACATGCTATGTGCATGCATGAAAATATCACACTGAACCCCAAACTTCTGTAAAACAAATAGGTATATTTTAAAAGGTATATGCAAAACTACAAAGCTTTTCTCTCTTTCCCCTAGTCTTTCTCTTCATGATGTTTTCAAAAAAAATTCTAGTTAATGTCATTCTAAGTATAGAAAGATTAAAAATTTAAATGGTTGGTGTGAATTTACAGTTCATCTTTCCGTGCTGCAATGCTAATTTTACATGCAAGCAGCAAAGCATTCTCCCTAGGTGCAGAAGCAATGAAGTGCAAACTGTATCAGCCCACATGTGCTCATCTATTTTGTTCTTAGAGAATAACAAGAGGCCGCACAAAACTGTGCATACTTCGCCTATTGGTTTGTGCAGCCTCGACCAGTGCTCTCTACCTTTGCCTTACTGGTGAGCATTAAAATACGGAGAACTATTAGAAAAGAAAAGGGACACTGGGTGACCTTATCTTTCCCCTTTATTTTTATTCATTTTCAAAGTAAGTGGTGGCTGAAGCAAGGAAGCCCCTGGATAAAGAAATACGTGATAGTGTTCTTTAGTGGTCTGTGTTCCTCAGAATGCTGCTGCTTTCTTTCTGTGTCTCCAGCAAGTTGTGGTTTGGAGGGAAGCCTGGCCTCTTGGGCACTGTGTGCGTGTTTTCTTACTGAGTTGTAGACTTGCTTGGAGTCTAGCAGAATCCTCCTGCACGGTGGATCTACTGCAATCCTGTGCTAAAGGGCGTCAGCCACGACACGTGGAAGGGTGTCGAGGAGTGTGGCAGACACGCATGCTGTGTGTGTGTCCTGTGCTCATGAGAGCACTTCATTGTCCCACTGCATTTTATTCACTAAACACAATTCAGAGAAAAAATATTGTGGATTTCGTGATGGTAACAATAAAACCCTATTAAACCAAATCTTCCTGACTAGAGGGCTCAAAGGCCCATGAAACTGGCTGTAACTCTTTTAAAGTACAAAGAAGATTGTGCTAATACTAAATACAATATTTATTGCAGCCATTAAGTGTCAGGCACTGCATCCCTTATCTTCTAGTGTATGCACTATCTGTATAGGAAGCGAAATCACTTGTCCCAAATCACAGAGTGAGAAGATGGATGCTGTGGGAATTTGAACCTGAGCAATCTTGCTACCCTATAGAGGGCTGGGGAGATAGCTCAGTAGAATAAGTACTTGCCTGGCAAGTGCAAGGTCCTGAGCTCAATTCCCGGTACCACAAAAAAACAAACAAACTACTCTGGGAAGGGATCTGGGCAGATCAAATCCTTATAGCTTTCCTGGAGTCAGTTTAGCAGCTGACTCACAAATTCTATGAAATTATCTTAAAGAATGGTGAAAATACATACACACTTCTCAGATGAAAAAATGCAAACAACAAATAAATATATGAAAAAGTGTTCAACACTTATTCGTCACTGAAGAGCTGCAGATTAAAACAACACTAAAATTCCATTTCACCCCAGAAAGAATGGTTATCACCAAAAATCCACCAGTAACAGATGTTAGCAGGGCTCTGGGGGAAAAGGAACTCTTTTTCCGCTCACTGTTGGTGCAAGTATGGACTGGCACGACCACTGTGGAAATCAGTATGGAGATTCCTCAAAAAGCTAGGATTAGAGGTGCCTATTTGACATAGCTATTCCCCTCCTCAGTGTCTTTCCAGAAGAACTGAAAACATTGTGCTACAGGAATATATGCACAATCATGTTTATAGCTAAATCTTAGGAACAACCCAAATGCCCATCGACTGAATCATGGATGAAAAAGATGTGGTCTATTTTATACAATGGAGTACTATTAAGCTATAAAGAAGGATAAACTGGAGACTTTTATGAGTAAATGGATGCAATCTGAGATTATACTTAAAAGTCAAATAAACCAAGTGCATGTGTGTGACTCTCGTCTTGTCTCCCAAGTGGGAGAAACTGAAAGAGTAGATAAGATCCCAAATGTACAGTTGGGATAGATGGCACTGTGCTTCTACATAGTCCTATGGGATGCAGGATTTGCACTAGTGGTGGTTGGACAGGATATAATGTCGGCTTCTAGTACTATGGTCATCCACTAGGAAAATAATTATTGAATTTTTGATATAATTCAGGTATAAAAAGTATGATAAGTAAACAGCTACACTCTTAATTTACTGATAAGAGACATCTGCTATAATGGTGTCTGTGGGTATAATATCATGTATGCACCTTGTACGATGCCAGAGCATTGTGAAAACGGTTTGCAATGTATTAATTTGCCGAATCTGTCTTGTTAAGGTGCCTTGAAACTCTGATTGATATTTGTACTTCAATAAAATAAAAAATAAATTAAAAAAAAAAGAATGAGGGCTGGCAAGATAGCTCAGCGGTCTAAAGTGCCTGCTTAGGCAAGCTCTCAGGGACCATGGTTCAATCCCCAGCACCACATGCCATGCCAGCCCCTCCCCCAGGGCAGGCTGAGCTGACCCCCCCTCTCCACAAAATAAGAATCTGTGATGTGTAGCAAGATACTGTAATAAATAAATAAATTAAAAAAAAAAAGAATGAAAAGGAACAGTAGAAACAAACTTTTGTAAAAGACAAGGGAGAAGATTAAAGGAAAGAGGGAAATGGGAAAAAACAATTCAGATACATCATGTACAGGTTCAGATTTCTTATGGTGAATGTGATTATTATATATGTAAAAAGTGTACTAATAAAATTAACTTTAAAACAAGTAAAAACAAACAAAAAATAAATAAAGGAGTGTTTGAAAACACACACACACACACACACAAAACAAAATGTACAATAAATATTGCAAAGCAGGAAGGAATTGTTCAAAAGAAAGAGAGGCTGGGGAGTTAGTTCAGGGACTCAGCGCCTGCTTTGGCAAGGTTGATTCCCCGGTCTCACATGCCATGCTGCCCCACCCCTAGGGTGCACTGAGCCAGCCACTGAGTCCTGGCATGGTGGCGTATGCCTGTAATCCCAGAGCTTGGGAGGCTGAGAATAGGAGAATCATCGTGAGTCTGAGCTGCATATTGAGAACCTGTACTAAATACACAAAATGGAAAAGAAAATTGAAAGAGAAACTGAGATGGAGAATGAGAAAAGAAGGGAGAAGCAATATGTTAAGATAGTTACACTACTAATTTCTCTTAGTTTGCTGAAAAGAAATGTTTGTGCTAATATTGTTTGGACAGTTAAATGCCTATATCTTGTACCCTGAAGAGCTAACTTAAAATAACAATGTGCAATCTATTAACCATTGTTACCCTCCTATTTTCTTGTTTTGAAGTTTTACTTTTTCTCTTATTTAAAATAAAAAAAGGCAAAGCCAGTGTGCAAATATTTACATTTAAAGATATTCATTGCACCCTTTTGTGAAAGCTGGAAAGTTGATAATGTCTAATGATGAATGGTTAAATTTAATAAATAGTTAAAAGGGGATATTCTGTATTAGTATTTTACTGTTAAAATACTAACAATAGGGCCTGGCAAGATAGCTCAGTGGATTAAGTGCCTGCTTAGGCAAACACAAGGATTGGGATTCGATCACTGGTACCACATATTGAGCCATCCCCGACCTAGGCATGCTGAGTGGACCACTGAGCCTGGCGTCCAGTACTGGGGAGGCTGAAAACAGCAGGGTCACTATGAGTCCAAGCTGCATAGTGAGATCTTGTCCAAAATACGTTTTAAAAAAGAAAGAAAGAAAAAGAAAATCTTCTGGGTTTTCCAAAGAGGAAAATCCAAAACCACTTAAAAAAATAAATAAAAACAAAATACTACTAATAAATAACATCAAAATAATGATACACTCTATTAGGTAGAAAAGTAATTGTTTATGTAAAATAAGTAAAGAGTAATTGAAATTGAAGAAATAACTCAGCTATCCTTCCAGAGGTAGCCTTCTCTACCCATCAACACACAAATGGATAGAGAAAATGTAGGGCTGGGGAAATAGCTCAAAGGTCTAAGTACCTGCCTGGCAAGCTCAAGGACCCAAGTTTGATCCCCTATATGGTGTGCATTGCTGGCCCTGGAACCCCGCCCTAAAACTGGACCTGGTGGCACACACCTGTCATCCCAGTACTGGGGAGGCTGAGACACAAGGACCACTATGAGAATAAACTGCAGAGACCCTGTAATAAATAAATAAACATTAAAAAAAGTATAAATAAAGGACCGTTTTGTTGTAAAGAAAAAAGAAAGAAAATATGTACACACAAGATAGGATATCTTCTCTTAGTTCATTGAGAAGAAAGGTTTGTACTAGTATTGTTTAGACAAGATATCATGTCTGCATCTTGTCCTCTGCAAACTACTATGAAGGCAACAATATGCAATGTATTAATTATTGTAATTGCCCTACTAACCTGTTTTGAAACTGTTTCATAGACATTTTATCTTTTTTTCTCATTAAAGTAAATAAAAGTAAAATAAATAAATAAACAAAATGTGGTATCTATACACAATGGAATATTACTCAGGTATAAAACGGACATTTGTAAGAAAATAAGTGTACAAGGAAAATATAATGTTGAGTGAAATAAACCAGACATACAAGCTCAAATACCATATAGGATCTCTCATTTGAGTGAGGCAAAGTACAAATAAAGAACACAGTAAGGGCTGGGAGTTCGATCCCCAGGCCTGCCATGCTGGTTGCACCCCTTGGGCACACCTAGATGATGATTGAGACTGGGAGTGGTGGCACTTGCCTGTAATCCCAGCACTTGGGAGGCTGTAGACAAGAAGATCACTACAAGGCCGATCTATGCAGTGAGAGACCCTGTACACCCTGTCCTAAATGCAAAAAGCAAAATAAAAATAAAAAAGAGTACAGTAAAGGATAGATGGCAAGAGACAATGGATAGGTCTCTTGTAAAGGGGAAAGGGTCCAGAAGACCGAGGGAGAGGAAAGAGGGGGAAGGAAAATTGGTGGACTAAAGGTGAGCCCCGTCAGAAACCTAATAACCTGAGTGAGTGTAAATATCGCAAGCCATAAACATGAGCGAAGATTCGTAATATTGACAAGAGTGAAACTGGGGAAAGATGATCCAGGGGAGGAGGGAGGAGAAAAGAATTCAAAATAGAAATGCAACATATACATCTATATTTAGAAAAGATATTAAAATGATAACCACGTTTATCTCAGTGGTAGAATAATGAATATTTGTTATTTCTGCTCTTCTGTATTAGACATTTTCTAGGAACACTATAAATTTTGGGTTGAGCCACAGAATTTAATATCCTGAAAATAAAGGGCCACCTCCTTTTCCCACCTCTCCTTCTTCTGTTCCGTCATTACTGAAGGAAAAACAAAAACAAAAACAAAAAACAGCAGGCCCCTAAAAATCAGCTTGTTTTCTCACATCTAGTGGGTTTTTGATCAAGGGTTACTATGTCCCTGCTTGAAATCTTTGCTTTTCAGAGACGTCTGTGGTCCTCTCCTCCCATGCCCAGCCCTTACCCTTGGTTTTAAATTGCTGGCTTCATTTTCCCCACCCCTTTTTCCTTGCCTATCCTTTCTACCCAAAAAGGATCCTGCCACTTCACAAGATATCTCATTCCAATTTTGCTAACCCACAGATAGGGCCTTGAGCCTTTGACATGTGCTTAAACCTGTATACTCCATCCTAATGGACTCCGTATGTCACTGACCTTCCTTTAGTGTTTTTCTGGTTTTGAGATGTAGTCATTGAAAAAGGACTCTGGGAAAAACATCTAATATGAAGGCCATAAAGATAGTAAGGTAGATTGGACTATTCCCAATTGTTTACTCCTTATGGTTCTACCTCTACCTATCCATGCCCTTTGTCGTTTGATTCTGTGGTAGCTCCCACTGGAGTAGGAGGATAGCCTTCTTCTCCCCACGGAACCTGGACTTGGCCACAGGACTTGGGTGAAAGGAAGGGCAGTAGAGAGGACCCAAAAAGCTTTGTAGCTTTTCCATTGTTTGGTTTGGTTCCTTCGGCCATCTGTGGTGTGAAGAACATGGTAGCAACTTCCCAAGAGGACGAAGTGCAGAAAGATAGAAAGCCACAAAGCAGACCCAAGTACAGGTGCCGAGAGCTTAGAGTCAATCCTGCTGACCCACAAAAGTTTGTTGGGGGGGGGTAGCTACTGATAGATTGAAGCTGTTGGTTGCAGTTATGCTATTGGTTACATGACTTTCAGTTATAGATGAAAGACCTATGAATGCAGGAAGCAATCGTAGCACTATCTTTTCATTGCTTAAAGAATGCTTAGAAATGTGGGGGTTGAGATGTAAGTATTTGATTAGCTGTGAAATCGTACACCTGCATCCTCAGATTCCTTGGAGTAATTTTATTCCCCCAAACATAGCATTCACTAGAATCCTGAAAGATAAACCATGATTTAAAAAAAAAAAAAATGGTAGAAATTGCAAATGGCAAGGGCCGGCCAGATAGCTTAGCAGACTAAAGCACCTGTGTAGGCAGAGCACAGCGGCCAGGGTTCAATCCCTGGTGTTCTGTGCAAGCCCCACCCCTGGGGCATGCTGAGACTGGATGTGATGGTGCGTGCCTGTAATCCCAGCATTTGGGAGGCTGAAAGCAGGAGAATCACTATGAGTCTGATCTACTTAGTGAGGCCCTGTACACCTGGTATGCCTTGTACCAGATACATTTAAAAAAATGCAAATGGTTAAAAAAAAAAAAACATAGCCATTCTTTCTCCTGAGTCTTGTCCCAATGTTACTGGCAGTCAAACATGAGTTGTTCTCATCTAAAGGTGGTGGCCGAATGGGACCCACGTGAGTGGGTCGGGGGGAGGATGCAGGACAGGGAAAGACGGCCTCCTGCCCACCAAGGAAGCAGATCATTTGGCTCCCCTGGCCTTCAACCACAGAGCCGAGAGGGCTTGTGGGGGTCAGAGGTCGGCCTCTGCTCCTTGTCCTCCGCACTTGTCCCTAACACACGCTAAGGAAGTGCTGTGTCGCCCCCAGGACACAAGGGAGGAAGTATGGACAAGAGTGGTGCTTTGGGGCCCACTCAGCCTTGCTGATAGTTGGAGTCAAGGTTGAAGCCCATGCATGGTGGCAGTGGCGCAGGTACAGAGCGAGCACCTGGGCTAGTGCCACCCTTCGCGGTTCAGTTTCACCTTCCAGGGGACATAAGCGTGTGTAGAAGCCGCACACTCCTCTTACGCACAGTGTGCTATTGGTCGGCATTGTCTCTCTGTCTTTTCAGTGGGTGGACGGTACCACAGACACACAGTTACGAGACTTGCGGGCACTAGGCTAAGACTTACTGAAGTGTGAGAACTCTGGATCTGAACCCCAGTGTTACTGCTCAGTGACCCTATGGCTTCTCACGAGACCCTTTAACTGCCTTTGCCTCTGTGGTCCTGACTGTAAGCTGGGGACAGTCAGAACATCTTCTGCATTGTTGTGAGGCTTAAATGATGTGAAGGCTCAAATTGTGTCAAAGAACCAAGGTTAATTCACGCAAAGTGCTCAGAACAGTGCCTGGCGCAGGATAATGACCTGGCATCTCCTTTTAGTATACTGTTGTTTTTCACAGGCAGGGGCTCTGAAACTAACATTCTATTTGTGAAGAAGTGAGGTTGGGAAGAGAGAAAGAGCAATTAATACCACGGCAGCTTGTGTTTCAGCAGCATAATAGGATTCAACAGATGGCACTGGAGGAAGAGAAATGATGGAGTCAGGGATGTGCTCCTGCACAGGGAAGATGGGATCCTCCCGGAGCCTTGGGACAGGGGTCCAGCAGCAGCTCAGTGGGGCAGTTCTGGGCTTAGGGATCCTGACAGGTAGCTGGGGCTGCAAGTTTCCTTACTGCGGAGGAGGATCGACTTGGTCTCCCCACTCTTTGTCTTTCTTTTAGCTCTGCTTTCAGCCTGTGCTGGTGTCTCTGAGGTGTGTGTGGCCCCTGTGTGAGAAGGGACATCCTCTTGCCTGGGGTGCACCTTCCATGGTGTTCCCTGGGGCTGGGGTTGGTGGGAAGAGGGATTTGGGCTTCAAGGAATAAGGCGGAAAGAGTGTGCCTCTGTGTGTGTGTGTGTGTGTGTGTGTGTGTGTGTGTGTGTGTGTGTGTGCTGAACAGTGTTCAAGTGGGTACACAGATAGGCAGTGTGCGTGTGGCTCAAGCGGATGGGATGGTCCTTATGGAGTGCATGGCAGACTGGAGTGGAACCCAGGAAGACCAGCCTTCTTGGCCAGGAGTTCTTTTTTTTTTTTTTTTAGCTTTTCTGAGCATTTATTGCAAGACCCCAACAGTGTTTTGTTTTTTCTTCTCAGTGTCTTGCTCTGAGGCTTCCTTGGCTCTCTTCAACTGGATGCCAAAGAGCCTGGCACTGGCGAATGCCTTGAAGTTCTTTTCTCCGTCTGTGATGACCCTGGCCTTCTCCTTGTAGACACTCCTGTTGGGCATCATAGGTCCTGTTGGCTGGGTGACCAATTTGAGTTCTTCAGCAGTGCTGTCTCCCTTTTGAGGAGCCAATAGCTTCCTGGGGAAGAGGATGAGCTTGGGGAGGTGTTCTTTCAGCCACTGCATGTTGGCCTGTGGGGACGCAGTGGATTTGTTCCACCACCTTGGGTCCATTGGCCATGAGTTCTTAAGATGTTATTCTTTCTTCTAAGAGAAGGTCAGCCCTGGATCTTCACATCTTGATTCTTTTCTTTCTCTCATGTTTGTTTTTAATAGTACATGTCTGTAGCACACACTGACTGTGTAAATGCAGGGAGTAGGTATGTGTACATAAAGTATCTTAATTTCCCTTGTTCCCATTTTCCTTCCTCCCATAATGGGTCCCCCTCTCCATGTCTGAAGACCTCTCTCCTTATTTCCTATTGTTGGCCAGGGAGATAGCTGAGTGGGCATAAGCACCTGCCTGGCAAGAGCAAGGTCCTGAGTTTGATCCCTGGTACTGAAACAAATATCACTTATTCCCTATTGCTTATCTTTTCACTAGCTCTTTCAATTACTTATACTTCAGGTTTCTTATGTAAGAGAACTTGCATATTTAAACTTCTAGGGGGCTGGGGAGATGGCTCAGTAGAATAAGTGCTTGCCTGGCAAGTACAAGAGCCTGAATTCAATCCTTGGCTCTGCAAAATAAATAAATAAAATAAACTTCTATGTCTGATTTATTTTACCTAACTTTATGATTTCCAAGCACACCTATTTTCTTACAAGTGATTCAAATTTATCCTTCTTTATGGCAGAGTAATCAAATATCTATCTATCTATCTATCTATCTATCTATCTATCTATATATATATCGATATATATATATTTTTTCCTCTTGTAAAATCAGGTATTTATGATTTGTGCTACTACAGTACATATCCCTGCTGAAGAATGAGTTCGGTTGTTACCATTATTTTACCAGATGGGAAGGACCTTTTTAGTCTTGAGGAGCACGAGATGTTTTCCCCTAGGTACATTATGAGCGATCCATGATCTGTTTCCCCAGCTGTCTCCCAGAGCCTGGGCTGGCAGCAGGAGCTGCTGGGAGGGTCAAGGGTGGGGCAGGCGGGGTGGAGTAGTAGGGGTTCTGGGTAGGCATGAAAAGACTTTCCAGATGATTTTTGGATGAACTCTTTAATTTTGTCGTTTAAAACCTTTTCTTGTTTATGAGGAACCCAAATGAGTGGTGTAACCTTACTACACAAAGTTGAAAGGGTAGGGAAGGAAGGGGAGCTGGAGAAAGAGGGTTAGTCTCAGAGTTCACTTTGCAGCTTAAAAGGAAGGTGAAAGAGAAGGAGAAGAGGGGAGTGGGGAATGGGAAAGAGAGAAGAGAGGAAAAAGGAGGGAGGAGGAAGGAGGGAGGTGGAAGGGAAGAAAGGAGAGAGGAAGGAAGGAAAGAGAGCCCAGGGAGGGAGAGAGGAGAGAAAGAGGACCCCCACCTCTGCCTCTGGATGGGGCCTGAGGCTTCCAGGGCTCTGCCACACAGGCTGTGTGGGAGTGGGTTAGGATGGAGCCCAGCCTGAACACGGGTGAGATGCCAGCTGGGCCTCCCAGGTGACACTTGGCAGCCAGCTTAGGTCATTTGCATTTTCACAACCAAAGGCTGCTTGCAAGATGTTCCCCGCAGATATTCAGGTTGCTGGATTCCAAAGCGTCCCCAAGGCACTCCTAGCCTTGCTTTTCCATCTGGCGGGGCAGCCAACTTCCCATTTCTTAATTACCAAGAGGGCAGTGTCAGGGGTTAATGCCTGCGGGAATTATAAGAACAACAGTACCAGGCTCCTGTTTTCCTCTCCTTCCTCTCTTCCTCCCTCCCTTCCTCCCTCCCTCGCACCCAGCTTCCCTTGTTTCTTCATCCCCTTCTCTGTCAGGCTTTTGAAATCCATGATTCCTGGAAGAGAGCGGAATGCAGGAGCAGGAGCAGCACAGACCTCAAGCCGGGCCTCGCCAGCCTGCTGCCAGATGCACGAGGTGTGTGGGAATGGCAAGCACTTCCTGTTCGAGGTCTGTAACTGCCCGAGACATCTGCGTGTCCATTTTCTATAGCTGCTCTAACAGATGAGTCATCACAGATTTATGACTTCAGACAGCATCCACTTGTTTTCTCTCAGTACTGAGAGCCACAGCCTGGGGACAGCGTCCCTGTTTGTCTCCCAGGTGAAGCAAGGCAGGGCCTCGCTCTGGAGCTGTGGGTGCAAATGTGTATCCAAGTTCGCTAGGGCTATGGCTGATTTAAGTCCCTCGCCCTGGTGAGACCGCAGTTCCCTGGAGGTTGTCAGCCAGGGGCTGTCTGAGGGCCCTTAAGGCTCCTCTTCCCACCCCAGCTTTCCTCGTGCCACCTCCAGCCCCAAAATCAACTCTCACTCTGGGTTTGAATCTGCTTTTTCTTGTCTGCTGCATCTCGGATTTCTAGCCAGAGAATGTTCTCTGCTTTGAAGGGCTCAGTGACTAGAAGAATCAGTCTGGATAGGACAGGCTACCTTCTTACTATTTTATTTTTTTTGGTACCAGGAATTGAACTCACAACCAGGCAGGGGCTATGCTGCTGAGGTACGTCCCCTAGCCCTCTAACCTGCTGATTTTAAGATGCCTGTTAATAACTGTCTTAGTTACGTTTCTCTTTGCTGAGACAAAATACCTGACACTCCAAGTTAAAGGGACAGGCTTGTTGGAGCTCACCATTTGCAGAAGTTTCAGCACAGTTGGTTGGCTCCCAGGCAGGGTGGCCTGGCAGAGGGGAATCACAGGAAGAAGCAGTCTATGGACAAGCAGGGCAGGCAGAAGACAAACAGCAGCGAAACAACAAGCCGCAAGCAACTGCAGCAACCCTCTTTCTGTCTCTTATATCTTATTGGTTAATTCAGTTTATTGGGGGCCGGGGAGATGGCTCAGTAGAATAAGTGCTTGCCTGGCAAATGCAAGGGCCTGAGTTCAAACCCTGATTCTGAGAAAAAAAGAAAAAAAAAAAGAGGAGGCTCAGTTTATCGGTACATTTTAGGTCTACATAATGATCACATTCATCATAGGGAATTGGTGCCAGTATATAATACAACTTGATTTTTTGCGCCTGTACATAATACAAGTTGAATTTTTTTCCATCCCTCACCCTCCCTTCAACCTCTCTTCCTCTCTTGATTTACAGAAACTGTTTCTATTTTTTCCTTCTTTTCTCATTTTTTTCCTTTTCCCCTCCTGCCTTTCCCCCATTTACTCTCTTTAGTTTCCCATTCCACGTGAACATTTTCTTCCTATTTCACAATATCTATTGCACTTTTTATTTTCATTTTATGTGTTTGATACAGGGTCTCAGTATGCAGCTCAGACTCATAGTGATCCTCCTGTTTTCAGCCTCCCCAGCGCTGGGATTACAGGTGTGCACCACCACACCAGACTCCTTCTTGGCTCAACTCACCTCTGTGCAGGCTACCTACACTTCGGTTGGGTATCACTCACATCCAGGGTAATCCCATCGTCACACACCCTACATCCAGCCACCTCTGAAAACCCCTCTTATGACCCCATGAGGCTTTGGGGGGATGTCCAATACAAGTCAAATTTTCATCTACTTTCAAAGTTCCTTTCACGATGAAGGATCATGGTCACAGGCCCCAGGGGTTCAGGTGTAGCCGACTGGGAGGAGCATTGTTCGGCCTTCCTTACTTGGTGGATGATTCTTTGTCTTGACATCTGAGGGAGACACAGCGTCAGGGAGTCTGTCTTGTGTTTTTCTCAGACAGGGCCATGCTGAAGCTAGAGGCAGGGTGGAACACAGGACACTTTGACTTTCCCAGGGCAAGTGCTGTCCTCATTGGGAGCTGAGAACTGTTTAAGCAAACAGGCATGTGGAGGTGAGAACGCACCTCACTCACGATGAGGCCATGAGACACGGAGAGCTGACAGGACTTGGCAGGGCAGGGCCCACTCTCAAATGAAGAGTTCAGAAGGCAGCTTCTGTAACAGAAGGCAGCTTCTCAATGGGCAGCTTTTCAGACAGTGTCCATCTCTTTCAGAGCTTTTGCTTTTCTGTTTTGCACTCGGCCTGTGAAGGCAAGCAGCTCACCCAGACTGCAGGGCCTGAAAGAAATAACTGACTGGTTTTCTTGGCTCTTGAAAATCCAAACCCGTAACATTTTGGGTTGAACATGAATGTGACCTTTCAGTAGCCTGAGGAAAGTTGGTTGTGAGGGTCGGCCAGACACGCTCCATCTTATCCTTAAAATCCTTACAATTTCTGTTTGGGAGTCCTGGGTATCCTGGTAGTCAGATCTGTTCCAGTCTCCCACATTTATGCTAAGGCCTAGGACCCTTCACTGAGCCAACTGGCTTGATACCTCTGAAGAAGGAGACTTGGGAAGGAGAGGAATTGCTTCCCTGTTTCCTCCTCTCTAGCTGACAGCTCATCAGGTCTGCAGGCAGCAAGCACGTTCCAGAAGGAAGTTTCTCTGGTCTCCTCTTTATCACAGTCTAGAGACATCCACCTCCTGGGGATTTACATAAGATAGAGCAAAGTGCTCCTGCTAAGAATATATCCACCCCCTTCCCTGGGCGACATGCCTGGGAGGTGAGGAAACTGACTCATTGCCTCTCTGACTCAATGAACAGACAAATACAGTGTATGAAAAAACTACTGGATTAATAACAGGGGAGAAAAACCCCAGTATTTTTAGCACCCGAGGGCAGAGAAGAGTCCTGGAAGATGGGAGAGTTTTTGTATATGTGCTGCCAAAGTGAGCCATAGAGGATAAAAGTTTCTACTTAAAATAAAAGCTGTTTCTTTTCAATGTTTAGACATATGCAGCAGTGGGCTTTTAAGTGGCCAGTGAGGCAAGAGAGTGGAAGGCTTGAAATCAGGAAAATATCCAGTGATGTGCTTATCAACAGCGGCGTGGACTGGCTGGGGATTTGTCTGTGAAGACAAGACATGGCTGGTTTTCACCCAAATCAAAAACTTCATTTGATTCCCAAGCTCTGCCTCTGTGAAGCCAGAGGGCTACAGGGTGCATGGGTCATTATCACTTCTGCCTGGGCAGGAAGCAGCAGCTAGCCTTGGTCTAAGTGGAATCATGAGTATAGCAGCTCATGAGGGTACCTGAGAGTCTTCCACGGGGCTCTCCAGGATCCTGGAGTCCCCAAAGATTCTTGCCATCTTGTCCCCAGGAAGAAGAATGTTTGTTCCCTGAAGCTCACTACAGTGTCTCCTGATAGGCACAATGCCTGGTGGTTTAGAGATTTCTCTAAGTGGAACACCTACCATCATTGCTTCTAGAAAGTTCCCAGGCATTGTGCAGGGTTTCCTCCAGCCCAGTACCTGACACACAAGTGTACAGAGAATAGGGAAAATGCTCCCAAATGGCAAATGTTGATCACAGATGGTTTTGTGTGTGCAGATCAAGGGTCTGGATTTGGGGAATCTGCTCCTAGGGAGAGACACTGCTGGTTGAATATCCAGCAGCCATGCTTACCCCTTCTTTGCTGATGGTATCTTCCTCCTATTACAGACATCACAGATCAATTTTAGCTAATATACACGATGGTGGGGACTTTAGAGGTCTCAGTTCCATCACATCGTAACTCTCCCCTGGCAAACTGACTCTTAGTGTCTCACATCCTCATCTGCAAATGGGAAGAATATTACTATCTTGCTAGTGACTTTGAAGCATGCACTAATCTATGTAAATTTCTATAACAGCATACTAATAACAATACAATATTCTTGTAACAATATTTCTAGTATGTGCCATTCTGAAGCTCAGATGTGGATGTGTTATATCCATAACTGGCCAATTGAAATCAAAAGGAATCTTTTGACTGGGGACTTCTGGGCAATAAACAGAAAGATGTGGACATTGTTCATTTTAGCTCCTTGTGCTCTGGCCTCTGTGTGATGCTTGAGATTGCAGAGATGATCCCAGCCCTGGGCCAGCCTGAGTGGATATTTTATTAGTTGGGTTGGGATGATGAATTGTCCTAATTTTTATTTTTAAATTAAAAGAAAAAGTTTTTTCTTTCTTTATTTGATACAGGGTCTTTATTTGATACACAGCTCAGACTCATAGTGATGCTCCTGTCTCAGCCTCTCCAATACTGGGATTGTATGCATGTGCCACCATGCCCGGTTTCCAATTGTCCTCATTTTTAAAGGACCTAAACATTTACTGTAAAAACAGTCCTAACTGATGGGCCTAGTACAGCACAGAGGGTCTTGCTAGAGTTACAGTGCCTTCACGCCACGTGTGGCATTAGATGCATTGGTCAGTATTGTTAGCATGATACTTCACTTTAAATTATATTTTAAAACTTTGAATACTCAGTGTGATCACTGATTGTGATAAGTCAACTTTTTTGAGTAGGAACTGCTTAGTAGAGTAGCAAAACTTACAGTGTATTTATGGATGTCTGTGGAGAGAAGGCTCACCCCGGATGTGGGTGATACCGACCCATAGTCTTGTAAGGCAAAGGAGAAGGAAGCCTTCATATTTATCCTTTGGAGGAGCAGCAGTCTTCGTCATTGCCTCTGGACAGTTTTCTCCAGTTCCTTCAGGCTTCTGGTGCACTCTTCAGCCTTCCAACACAGACCCTTGGGCTTCCTTTGACCTTCAACTGACACCTCTGCTATAAACAGCCATTTTGTGTTCTTCCAGCCCTAATTCTGTGGGTGGCCATTATAAGCCTATCTTTCAAATCCTTTATATAATCATATACATATTTTTATATTAAATCTGTTCCTGTAGTGAACCCTAACTAATACATTCACATGGCAAAAATAGCAAACTGTGAAAAGCCCACAGTGCAAAAATCTTTGTATGTGAATTATTCATGTTCCAGTTCTCAGGCCCCAAAAGCCAGCTAACAATTGCTTGTAATCTTTTATTTCCCCTTTCAGAGAGTTTAGAAATAAACATAAAATAAATACAAGCAAAAATACAAAATATATTCTCTTTCTGTCTTGCAATACAAGTGTTATACAGATCATTCTGTACCTGACTTTGTCCAATTCATCTCTCTCTGAGAGCTTTCCCTTGCAATATACAAAGAGCTTTCTTATTTCTTTACACAGGCACAAAATACTGCATTGAATTTGTTGAACCAGGCCCTTATTGATAAGAATCCAGGTTCTTTCTAGTCTTTTCATTGACTGCAATGGTGCAATAAATAAACCACATACATGCCATTTTGTAGATATGCAAATATATGTTGGGCAAACTCCCCAAAGTGGAGTTATGGATGAGAGAGCACATACATTTGTAATTGTGATAGCTTCTGCTAAATTGGTATCCATATGGGTCGTGCAAATTTCTACTCCCACCAGCAAGGTGTGAGCGGGTCTGTTTCCCACAGTCTTGGCAACAGAACATAGCACTGCATTTTGGATTTTTGCCAATTTCATGGTGAAAAATATACGCTAGGGTAATTTTAATTCGCATTATGCGTGAAGCAGAGCATTTCAAATATACTTAATAATAATTTATATATTCTTTGAATTGTTTGTGTGTAATATTTCTTTTTTCTTGTCCGTTTCTGCAGCTTTTTACATGTAAGATTCTTCTGTGTCTACGATGAGTTATAATGTACTTCCCACTGAATCATTTGTCTTTTATTAGAGTAATTTTATTATGAAGTTTGTACAGTTCTTTTTATATAGTTGAATTTATCAATTTTTTGGGGGATTGCTGGGCTTTGGGATAGTTACCAAGGCTTCCATATTTTGAGATTATGAAAAATTATTCCATGTATTCATTTATTGCCTTTATTGATTTATGGCTTCTATTAAAGTTTTGATCCACTTGAAATATATTATGGAATATGGCTGATGTATGATGCATGAGCACAACATTAAGTTTTCTGAGGTAATTAATAATTGTCCCACCATTGTTCAATAGTTGTTTTTTTCTGAAGCAAATATTTGTACCTTTTTTTTTTGGCAGAACCAGGGACTGAATTCAGATTCTTGTGCTTGCCAGGGAAGTGCTTATTCCACTGAGCCATCTCCCCGGCCCCTGTACCTTTTTCTGTACTTTACTTTCTATTCCAGTGCTTCCTTTATTCATGAAATAGTACTATGTTATTTTAATTGGTGAGGCTTTGTACAATATTTTTATGTCAGTTAATCTCCTTTCTTTGATCTTCCTTATTAGAGCTTGCCTTGTAATTATTTATTTTTCAACATGAATTTTTAAATTCTTTTGTCTCATTTAAAAAGATCTAGTTGCAGCTTTATAGAGATTGTGCTAAATTTAAAAATCAAAGTAGAAAGATTGGCATTTTTTTAATATATGGCAAGAAAATGACATGAGGCATCTTGTCAAGAAGTATAGGGCTAAGGAGATGGCTCAGTGGAATAAGCGCTTGCCTGGCAAGTGCAAGGGCCTGAGTTCAATCCCTGGTTCTGAAACAAAAAAGTGTAGTAGAAGTATGTTTTCCCTGCTGTTTATATGTTCTATTGTGACTTTCTGGAATGTTTAAAGATGCTTGAAGTTATATATCTTATATAATTATTGTTAAATTTATTTCTAATAAATTTATGTTTTCTGTTATAGCTCTTGCTAACGTGAGTAGAATCACTTCTTCTAGGTTAAACTTATAGCTTGTATCTATTGATTTCTCTATACAAATTTTCTACCTCTCAATATTACTCATTTCTCTTATTGTTTTTAATAGTCATTTCAAATTTTATTTTCTTGGGTTTTCTAGGTAAAGAACAATGTCATCTGTAAATCGGGCTAGTTTGGGTTCTTTCTCTCCATTTATATACATTAAACATTTTTATGGGCATTTTATCGGTTATCATGGCAGTAAAAATTGATAAAAATAAGGGGGATTGAATAGATTCAGAACCATAGTGGGTAATTTTCATGCATCTTTCTCAGTTACTAATAGAACAAATACACAGAAAAAAGCTATATGATTGACAAACTTGCACACCACAGATGTAGGACCTAGCACTCAACAACTCCAGAGTGCACCTCCTTTTCAAGTGCAGGTGAGACATTCACTGAAACTGATCATATGCTAGGAAGTAAATAAACTTCAAGACTTAAAGAATGGAAGTCATACAGGATATGTTCTCTAGCCACAGTGAAACTTACTTAGCCAGGAGCCACTAGCAGACAAGCAACTAGAAAATGCCTAACTGTTTAAAGGTTAAACTATATTATTTAAACATTATTATTATTATTATTATTATTATTATATTTAAAACATATTATCTTAAGTTTTCCATGGGTTACAAAAGAAGTTAACAATGAAAATAAGAGAATGTTTTTACCCCAATGACAATTCAAATGTGATGAACTGTGATGCAGTTAAAATGATATTTAGGGGAAAAAATACAGGAATTAAGTCAATACATTTCTAAATTAAGTTAACTTTTCAGGAAAACAGGGACTGTATACTGCACAAGAAAACTTAATCTTGCATAATCTAGTGTGGAACAAAGTATAACTTTATTTAAATTTTCCATGTAGCCAATCTGCTTGCTAAGTGGTGCCCTGTACTTCATAATATTTATTCTCTATAATGACTGCTCAAATGTAGCTAGCTTCTAGATTTATTTTTTTGTACAGAGTCTCACTGTACAGCTCAGACTCATAGCGATCCTCCTGTTTTCAGCCTCCCCAGGGCTGGGATTTCAGGCGTGCGCCACCATGCCTGACCTCAGTTGGCTCAGTGTGCCCTGGGGCAAGGCCTGCATGGGTGGTGCCAGGGATCAACCCCAGTCCCTCTGTTTGCCTAAGCAGGCGCTTAGTCCACTGAGCTATCTCACCAGCCTTAGCCTCTAGATTTAAAGTATATTAAATTTAGTTTTAGATACTGTATTGTTCATTATTACAATATGCTACCATAAGTAGTAGTATTATATTTTGTTAAAATAAGTATGAGAAAATATTATTTCACAAAGATAGCATTCCAAAAAGTCTTCTCTGTACCATTAAATGAAGAAGTTAATTATATAGCATTACCAGATGAAGTTTGGGATAATTGTTCTCTCTTGATTAGATATAAGGCATTTTTATTTTCTGGGATGAAATAAAATATATTACTTGTGAATAAAAAGAAACAAAGGCTGAAAAATCCATCATCTCAATACATTTATTAAGTAGGAAAATAATAGCATATTAGATCTAAGAAGAAAGAAGATACATGAATGAAGAGCAGAAATGAATAGTACAGGGGAAAAGTGCATGAGAAAGAACCAGAAAAGCCAAAAGTTGGTTCCTTAATGGAGACTGGCCAACCACATAGGCGCAGGCTCTACACAGGACCCATCATGGAAGGGCTCATTAGAATAGCTATCAAAAGATAGCTTAATATCACTAATAAAAAGACAGTCTTTACCAAAAGGAACCATGGACTGGCCAAATAGCTCAGCAGACTGAAGCACCTGCTTAGGCAGACTGAACAACCAGGGTTCGATCCCCAGTCTGCCATGCTGGCCTTACCCCTGGGGTGCACTGAGCTGGTGATTGAGACTGGGCATGGTGGCTCACGCCTGTAATCCCAGCGCTTGGGAGGCTGAAAATAGGAGAATCACTATGAGTCCAACCTACATAGTGAGACCCTGTACACCCTCTATTCCCTGTAAACCCTTACTAAAAATACTAAATAAATAAATGAATATAAAACAAGGAACCATGACCTGAATGGAACATCACGACTTTCATAAACAAGGATGTTTGATGCTCACGTGGTCAAACAACTCTACTAGGGATGCAGATGGTACCATCACTTTAGAAGATCCAGAAATTTCTAGTGAAGTTAAAAACATGTACCTTTGGACTTAGCAATTCATTCCTAAATAAATAACCAACTGAAATGCAGAGATAAGGTGTGATCAAAAATTATGGTGACTGTTTATCACAAAGAAAGACACATTGCTGTCAATCCCCCTCAAAGTATTCCTCCCCTGAAAGTTACAGTGGACACTGTGAAAGGGAAAGAAACTGTTCAAAGGGAAGGAACAACTGGGATGGGGGAAAGGAGAAAAGAAAGCAGGAAGGGAAAAAGAAATACGTATACTCAGGAGAGCTTGGGTGATTGTACTGCTGATTTCTGCTGGTCTATTGAAAAGAGCAGTTAATGCTTAAATTTTTTCTCTCCTTTTTAATTTTTGACCAGTCTTACAGGCTTATATCTGGCAGTCTGAACAACTAATTTAAAGATAACAATATGCAATGTAACAACCATTGGTGAATTCCTGTTATTTTGTTTAGTAAAATTCTCTGTTGTTTCTAATTTTCAAACTTTTTTTTATATTCTCTTTTTTAAAAAAGAGCACGAAGCGTCACTCTGAGCACACTTCATTTGTACCTGCACTTCCTGAAGCAGTTCTAGATAGATGTCCTCCTTTGCAAATGTCTTTAGTCATGCTGTCTTGGGTGCCTAAGTGTCCTGGATCTATTCAAAATGTTGGAGAATGTTAGGTTTTTCTTCAAAAGAAAAGGATGGAAAGGGGTTGGGGAGATAGCTCAGTGAAATAAGCACTTGACCAGTAAGTGCAAGAGCCCGAGTTCAATCCCCCGTTCCAGAAAAAAAAAAAAAAAGAAAGAAAGAGATGGAAAAACTTTTATTGAGGAAGACATGGAGAGGATTGGTGGCAGGGAGATGGGAGGATCCTCTGCCCTGACACAGGAAGGCTGAGCCTGTGGACTTTTGACAGGGGAGGGGCAGGTTTATTGACACCTAAGGAGCTGATTGGGGTCTCCCTTGTGACACGGAAAGGTATGCAAGACTAGGGTGGGAAAGAAGGAGGAAGTGGTCATCGGAAAGATAAGCTGTTGTTTTGCAGATTCAGCCATGTTGAATTAGGGCCATGATAATTTATCGGTTTGTACTTGGGCTAGAACCTTTCAGAGAAGATGTATAAGTTTCACAGTGCCAGATGCAATGCATAATGTGGATGAGGACACGTTGTAATTTTTTTAATGAGCATATCTGCCTTTTAGATGACACTTGGCAGCAGCATTCTCAGTATTTTTATTCATACCTTATAAAGACACTTACAAGAGAAAAATTCCAGAACTGCTTCAGAAAGTGGCAAGAACTTAGTGTGTTTGAAATAAGGAGAAGGGTCTGCCAAATAGCTCAGCGGATTAAAGCTTCTGCAAGCAGGCGCAGGGGCCAGGGTTCAGTTCCTCGGCCTGCAGTGCTGGCCCTGCCCCCAGGGCATGCTGAGATGGCAGTTGAGACTGGGCGTGGTGGTGCGCACCTGTAATCCCAGCTCTTGGGAGGCTGCAAACAGGTGGATCACTATGAGTCCAATCTAGTAGTGAGATCCTGAATACCCTGTAGACCCTTTCCCTAAAATACACACACATACACAAAATGAAGTAAGGAGTCTTTTGAGTGGGATAAATAGCAATGTACCTCTTACGTAAATATTTTTATTGATAAGTAATACTTTTCATTTCAATAATTGCTGTGTTTTTGATCATGTCTTGTGCACAACGGAAGGCAGGTAGGAGAACGCTCACTGACACATTGTAGCACCACCATACTGGAAACAGATGCCCTTCAACAGATACAGGAATGTGTCAAAATGCCTCATCGTACATGCATGAATTAAATACATGGGTACAATGACAGGCTTCAACATGGATAGCCTCACAAGCAAACATACTGTGTAATTCCATCCAAATAAAATGCAGAAAGAAGTAAATCTAAATTATGGTGTTAGGCTAAACATTTGGCGAATCACCTGTCCGAGCTGCCATGGCTATAAAACTGAGTACACCATGGTTAGAAATTAGCGGGGTGCTTACCTTTGGGAAAAAGGGAAAACCTCCAGGGCGGTTTCTGCATTGTTCTTAATGTTCTGTTTCCTGATCTGAATTATGGCTACAAGGATGTCTTTACTTGGACATAATTTATTGCACTTATTAATCATGCAGCTTTCTGCAGATAGATTATGCAGTAACAATCTGTTAAGCATCCAGTTAGTTCACCCCTTTATTTATGTCACTGCTCTGGAGCAAGCCCTCTATTCCTAGTTGGCTCAAAGGTTGGTCAGTACAGGGAATGAGCAGAGCAGGCTCTACCTCTCTGCTCTGAGTGTGCGGAGTGGGACCCAGTTGGGCTCAAGCCAGAAGGGCTCTGCTTTGGTGGACACAGCCCACTTCAGTACCTCCCGGTTTGCAACAGCGTCTCTGTGCTGCACTGAAATTTCCAAGACAATCACACTGCAGGTGAGCAAGAGGCCCCAGCTTGGAGGCTGGAGTGACTCTTTGACTCAGGTATTTGATGCCATCTGGAAGCAGCAGTTAGCAGGGAGCTAGAGAAAGAGCTTGCTGGGAACCAGTGTGCCTGTGTGGGTGGGAGGCAAGGTAAAGTCTGAACTGGTGGAGACTCGTGCTGTGGCTATGCACTAACTGCATTACTTATTTTTTCCAACAATAAAGCTATAAGAATGGTAGTACAACACCTGTTTGTACTGGAGGAGACCTAATTTGCATAATTAAATTGCTAGTGACATCAGTGTGAGTGACAGGCTTGTCTACATCCAGATGGAAGTTCTTGTTATAAAATTTCAGAAATAAAAACATTTTGATGTCGAGGTGGTGAAATTGTGAGCAAATTTTTCTTTTAATAAAATTGTTATGGTTTTTTGTCTGTGTAATTAATAAACAAACCAGGAACACAAAACCCTTTTCCCTCCTGAATAAATGAATGATTTTCACTGCATGTATATTCAGACAAAAGGAAAAATACTAAGCTAACATTTTATACACATTACAGAGAGACAATTCATAGCTACTTTGAAAATTCAATAAAGGAATGTGGTCAAATTTGGATATGACATTTGTGTACCTTTTGGATCAGTGACAGAAAATGAGCTTCCATTTATAAATATGAAACTGACTTTAGAACATGTTTCAGGACTCCTCATCTTGTCAGCCTTTGATGCTAAAAGCTGGCATTTCCTGCTGTAAATATTTAATATTTTTTTTAAACATATGGCCTCCAGCTACTAGGAAGGTTTTCGTTGTTTTCACAAAGGTGATTTCTGAATGGGTGGGTGAACATTTCAGTAGTAGTCTGGCATAAACCTGGCTGACAGGCTCATCGGAACGCATTTGTTTTTGGTGAAGGAAATGCTAAGGTCCCCTTAGGGGTGCCACTTCCAGACCTGCTCATTCCAAGGACATGTCCCAAGCTTCCAAATTAACAGCTTAACAGCTTTCTTTTGCTTGTGAAAGCTCTTAACTCATTATTGGCTAGGAGATAGGTGCTAGGAGCAAAACCCATCCGACTCAACGATCCCCAAGGTAGAATTAGAGCCCTTAGAACAATAGTACTGAGAAAATTGGTCCTTTCCATCTGGTTAAATTTGAACAGTGCCCTGGGGTCACTCCTCTTGCCATTGTCCTAAGAAAAGTAGAAAATAACAAAAACCCAGATCTTTGCTGCTTTGGGCAAAGAACATATCAAGGCTGAATTCCTTGGTCTGACCTTTGGTCACCTTCCCTCACTTCGACCTTATTAAAGATTCATGAATATGCACTGCATCTCCTGCATGTGATTAAGATCAGCGTGAATTCTGGGATGGGAATGTGTGTTGAGAACACCTGAGATGACTAGGCATCCTGTCAATCATTCCTGTCAGGCACTCCCAGATTTCAGGGAGGCACGTAGGCTGGGAACACATAGCCTTTAAATTCTGAAAGCTTCACATATCTGTGTGTGATGCTATTTGATTTTTCTGCCACCCCAATACCGCTTTTCTATTCATACCATATTTTTGTCAGCATAGATTTATCCTGAGCACATTTCCCTATGATCATCAATAAATGGAGCTCCTTTTCACTTGCACCAGGTCTGAGCTTGCAATTCATTGCTCATCTTACACAAGAGCCTGGAATTAATTTGCTAAATCCATCACGTGGTAACAGAATGACTAGCAATACTGCACCTGAAAATGTTTGAAATTTAAAAGGAAAAGCAGAGGAAATCTGAAATGGTAAAACTGTGGGTACCATATAAAACAAAGTGGGACATTTTAACTTTATAGCATTAGGGGTTATGATTTTTGATCAGAGCAAATTCCTGTAGAAAAATTCCAGTCTTCCCTGCAACACTGCTAAAGCTCTGCCACTGTCCACTCTTGTAACCTGCCTCCCTCTTCATCGTCTTTTTCTTTCCTTCATTTCTGAGTATAAGCGCTTTTAAAGCTTTGTGACAGAAGTGGGCACCTGTATTTGTTTCCATAAATTGGCCCTTGGTGAGCTGATAATTGTAAGGCTCCAAGTGGACCCGACTCTCCCAGCCCCCAACCTGCTTGACAGCCCTTTCTGTGGGGAACTCAGCTCAGCCACCAGGGCTGGCATAGGCAAGCACAGGATGTCAGGAAGAAGATAAGACAGGACAAAGAGTTTTGCAGGTCTGGGACATCTGCAGACACCCAAAGATTTACACCAGATCTTCATGGCCACCAAAGAACTTGGACTACAGATGTTATTAAAATCTTTCCACCCAATGTTCCCTGCCTTCTTTCTATCCCTATAAAAAGAGTACACATTCCTTTATTCCCTACAGAATGTCTCTGCTTCCTGTCCGGCTTCACCGAGGCACAATAAATTTTGCCTTTACCCAAGCTTGGTGGTCTCTACTGGTTTCCCTCCCCCACTCCTGTGTGTGCCACACTAATGACCTGTATATGTAATTTCCATTATTGGCCCTAAATTAAAGATGAGGAAGTCATATCCCTTTTAGAATAATGAGGAATACATGCATGTGATTGCTATACTATGTGTCTACACAATCTAATATGACAATCACTTGCCACATTTAGTTGCTAAGTACTTGAAACGGGACTTGTTGATACAGGTATAAAGGCGCTGGAAAGCTGGCTGGGTAAAGAAGTAGGACCTGTCAATCAGAAGGTCCACGAGAGCGCCAAATAATTCCCAAGACCCTGCCAAATAATTCCCACGGTCCCGTATGTGGAACTTTCCGCGAATGTGGATGGCACGTAAAGACACAGATGCTGTGAGCAGCCTGCCATGTGACTCCTCAAGGCAGCCCACACTGTATACTTTTATTTTTGCTATTATTCTTCCCTCTCTTTGTTCAGCCCAATTTCCCTCTACAGAGCCAGTATTTTCCTTACTCTTCTACCCCTCACTTTTCTGGATCAGATGTTTTCTTCCTTTCTTTTCTTTCTTCCTTTCTTTTCTTCCTTCCTTCCTTCCTTCCTTCCTTCCTTCCTTCCTTCCTTCCTTCCTTCCTTCCTTCCTTCCTTTCTTTCTTTCTTTCTTTCTTTCTTTCTTTCTTTCTTTCTTTCTTTCTTTCTCTTTCTTTCTTCAGGCACTTGTGCCGCTGAGCTATATCCCTGGCCCCTCCCCGCCTTAATTTTCAAATAAATTTTTGGTGATTTTTTGGCTTGTTGCATCCAGTTTTTTGTCTGAGGAAAAGAGGACCCTCCATACTTTTAATTAAGTAGCCATTTCAAAAGAAACTACAGGACAACAGTGTGACTCGGCACTTTTAATTTTACTTTAGCTCTAAAAATGGGTGTTCAATTTAGTTACTAGGAAACTACTAAATATGTTTGGAACAACACTTGGGTCTAATTTTTTGGACTGTTTTCTGAAATACAGCTACAGATCAAGTATTTCCAGTGAAAATACTCACAGAGCACAGGTATGAAAGGCCATCTTAGCTTCAGGGCATTTTGCTTCAGGGTTCCCTAAGCCTCTACTGACTCAGCCTCACAGAATTTACTCCTACTACTGTACATCTCCCATCCATTCCAAATGTGTTTGTTTCCTAGAGTTTTTCTTTCTTTTGAGAGTTGTTGTTTTTTTTAGTGGAACTGGGGATTGAACTCAGGCCCTTAGGCTCTCCAGGCAAGAGCTTGTTCTACTGAGCCATCTCCCTGGCCCCACTAGAGTTTTTCTTAATGGATCTTCTGCCCACTGATACATCTCAGAACATGACTGAAGAAAATGCAACCTGCTATAATGAGTTTATTTTATTTATTTAAATTTTTTTTCTTATATTATAATGAGTTTATTTTAAATAATAAAATAGTCATTTGGGACCTCAAACATCTGGTGTCTCATAGTCACCTCTTTAGGCAACCACAGCCAGCCAGTTCATAATGTCCTTAAAGATATTGAAGGCCTTGAGTCACCCCCAAGGGAAAAAAAGCTCTGCAAGTGATAGGTTTTAGCGACAGCAGCGATGGTGACAGTGGCAGTGGCATGGTGGTGGAGACTTGCCAGAGAAACAGAAATAAGGGGGGAGGGAAGCCTTTATTAACTCTGAAGACACAGAGAGGATTGAGGGCAGAGAGATGGGTAGATCCTCTGACCTGAGACAGAGAGAAGGCGATTTTATGGACTTTCGCTAGGGACGGAGTTTGAGGAGCAGGTTCAACGACACCCAAGGAGCTGATTGGATGCTCCCTTATGTGGGCGGGAAAGGTAAGAGGAAGTCGTACCCAGGGCTGGAGTGGGCAAGGAGGACGTGGTCATTGGGAAGATAAGCTGTTGTTTTGGGATTCAGCCATGTTCAGTCAGGGCCGTGATAATTTAGCAGTCTTTACTTGGGCCAGAACCTATCAACAAGTATGGCTGGACTAGTGATTTCGAAGGTCTTTTCTGAGTATCCTTAAACACAGTTGTACCTATAATTATGTATATATTTTGTCTTTGGTGCCCAGGGACTGGACCAGAAACTGGAAAATGGTGAACATTTGTCTCTAGAGCTGGAGGAGAAAGCAGAAACTGTTTACCAAGTATCAGAAATGGAGCAGCCACCAAACAGGGCTCAGTTCTCTGCCCTGAATAGGGGACCCTGGTATAGACCCTGCACGTGAGGCGCCTGTGAGACTTGGAGGGTGGGCAGAGCTCTGAGTAGCGCATCCCTCTATTCAGTTGCATAGAATAGCCTGAAGAAAGAAGAACACTGCGTCTTGGGCAGCTCCTGATCTCCATCATCAGGAATCTGAAAGGGAGAAACTGGATGATAAGAGGCAGAGGACTTGGATCAGTCATAGACACTGGCTTTTCAGAATGAACAATTTGAAAGCATGCTTATGCCCTACGAGGCTGTTCACAAAGACTTCATACATCAAAAAGAGTTCTTAATTATCAAGCAAATGGAAGAAGTTTGGGCCATAAAGGCTCCCACACCTTAGTACCCAGCCAGAGCCACTCTGAATCTCCAAAAGGTTGCCCAAAAGAGCTAGTCTGGTACAATGTAATAGACTGATTGCTTTGGATTCCTTCTATCATATGGAGGCATATGATTTGTTTTCACTGAAATAGATTCTCATTTTGTCTTAGATTTATTTTTCCTACCTACTACTATTATTATATAAGGAGAAAGAAAGTTCATATGGTCTTGTGGCCAGTTACAGAAATGAAGACAGGGATATTTTTCCCTCTAGCAGTTTTTTCCTCTTTCTTTCTCTCTAACTGTTGTATACAAGCTATGTTAGCTTATAAATTGAAAATGAGTATGGACTGTGATAGAGCTGGAGGAAAAATAGACATGACCTAGAAATGCTGGAATTGTTGGTTGGATGCGCCAACCCTTGAGGTTTTGGTTTTAATAACGGGATGAGTGTGCAGAGAGTTGGACTCAGCAGGTATAAATATTTGAATGTATGTTTTGGAATTGTGAGCATGGAGAGTGCATATGTAAAAATGGTGAAGCGTTAGAGGGTGCACTACTGGGGACTTCGTGATTTTGGCGGTGCGATTGCTTGGCATCTGAAACTTGAAGAACCCATGGTTGGGTGAGTCTTGCTGGAGCGGGGATTCCAAGTTCTGTGCAGAAAGAAGGTCAGGTAGTGTCTTCTTGTGCCTACAAGCATGATGGTGCTTAGGCAGGACCAAGTCAGTTGTTACTGTCTGGAACTCCAAAGCTGAAGTGAGTGGTCCCAAATTTATTTTTGTTAGTATTGGACTCAAGAGTTCGTCTTGGGTGTCATGTGCAGGCCCCAGTGACAGTGACTCAGCTCTGCCTGAGGTAGGCTTCCCTGCAGCATGGCCTTGATCTGCTTTTATCTCTTTAGCCCTCTCTGTTCCTGCCTCTGACTCTCTTTGAAGGCTTTTCCATTATCTACTGTAGGTGATATACAGAAACATACCAACTTTTCTTTTCTTTTTTTTTTTTGGTGGAACCAGGGATTGAATTCAGGCTCCTGAGCTTGCCAGACAAGCACTTATCCCACTGAGCTATCTCCCTGGACCCTACCAGCTTTTTTATTCAGTGTCAGTTAGCTGTTTTACATTGAGATTTTATACCGATGGAGGATCCTTGACTTATGATAGGATATCCTGATAAACTCACTGCAAAATGAAAATATTAGAATGTATTTTGGGTCTTTGGCAGTCTAGGCACCTGCCTGGAAAGAGCAAGGACCTGGGTTCGATCCCTGGTGCCACACAGCATGTTGACCTCATAACCCGAGGTGCACCGCGCCAGCCTCGAAACCGGCCATGATGGCACATACCTACAATCCCAGCACTGGGAAAGCTGAGACAAGAGGATTACTATGAGTTACAGCTGAGTAGCAAGACCCTCTACCAAATAAATAAGAGATAAAAGAAAAAGAGCGCATTTCATATACACCTCATCTGCTTCACATCATAGCCTGGCGCAGCCTACCTTAAATTTGCTCAGAACACTTTTATTAGCCTATTGTTTGGAAAAGTCTCATAACACAAAACTTATTTTGTAATAAAGTATTTAATACCACTTGTAATTATTGAATAATGTACTGAAAATAAGAAACAGAATGGTTGAATGGGTAGAAATTCAAAACCTGAAGTAGAGGTTTCTACTGAATTGGTATTGCTCTTTTCCAGTTGTAAAGTCAAAAAAATCTTGTTGAAGCATAGTGTATTGGAGATGTGTGTGTGTGTGTGTGTGTGTGTGTGTGTGTAATTTTACAATCAAAAGCCTCTTTCCTTTTCTATGGATGTATTTAATATTTTATTCTTCTCTATTGGTTTCCAAAAGTCACAATGATATAATTAAACAGCTGAAATATTAAAATGCACTGTCTTCTTCAACCGAGACATTTCCACCTGAGCACGTGGCCCCTCTTCAGCCCTGGGAGTCCATTTTGTTAGCCTTCTGGTCAGCTTTCCTGCTCCCTGTTGTCTCTTCCTGGGAACATTATTTGTTGAATTGCTCCTGTGTATCTCTTCTCTTTTTGTCTTAATGTTGTACATATTGGCATCTTTTTATTTTTATTTTATTTTTTGAAATATCTATAATTTTTTCATTAGTTCTATTGAGAAACAAATAGCACTGAGACAGTTTCAAAACCGATTAGTAGGACGGTTTCAATAATTAATACATTGCAGGCAGGGAAATGGCTCAGGGCTGGGGAGATGGCTCAGTGGAATAAGTGCTTCCCTGGCAAGCGCAAGGGCCTGAGTTCAATCCCTGGTACCACCAAAAAAAACAAAAACAAAAACAAAAAAAAACCATAAATAATTAATACATTGCATATTGTTGTCTTTGTAGTGGTTATTCATAGTACAAGACGCAGACATGATATCCTGTCCTAAATCTTTCTTCTCATTGAATTAAGAGAAAGTAGCTCTATATCTATCCTATTTTGTATATATAGATACAAAATGGTCCTTCATTATATCCCCCTTTTTTTCTTTAGTTTTGTTAGAGATGGGTATTCCATTGCCATTTAAATATTGTAAGTGTGTGAATTCAACAAAATAATCCAATATAGTCCAGTAGTCCGTGATAGTAGTGGGTTATCCATAGGACTGGCAAAAAAATATGGAACGCTTTACGAATTTGCATGTCATCCTTGCACAGGAGCCATGCTAATCTCTGTATCATTCCAATTTTAGTATTTGTGCTGCTGAAGCAAGCACCACATCTTTCTAAAGAATTTAACCTTTTTTGCTCTTATATTAACTTAAAAAAGTTATGTTAGCCATGACAGTACTATCCTTGAATTTTTTTTCTCCACTATTACATATTTTTGTTTAGTAGATGCAGCATCGTTTTTTTAATCTCCCTGGAAATACTAATTAGAGATCTTTGGTTTCTTTCTTTTCTCTCTCTCTCTCTCTCTCTCTCTCTCTCTCTCTCTCTTTCATATATTTGGTTGTTACAGGGTCTCACTACACAACGTGGACTCATACTGGACCTCCTGATTTCAGCCTCCCCAGTGCTGGGATTGCAGGCATGCACCACTACTCCAGGACTCTGGCCAGCTCAGCCTGCCCTGGGGGCAGGACTGGCATGGTGCCGGGGATTGAACCACGGTTCCTGTGCTTGCCTAAGCTTGCCTAAGTAGGCACTTTGGTCCACTGAGCTATCTTGCCAGCCCCAGAAATTTTTCACTTTAATTCTTTTGTATGCTTTCCTTTTGCTCCAAGGTCATTTTATTCTTTATTTTTCTTGGTCTTTCTAGCTCACATCTGGGATTTTCTCCACAGTCTGGTGATTTTTGTGTCCAGCATTGAGACAACAGGAAGGCCACTGAGGAGCACACGTTGGTGGAGACATTACAGAGTGGGAGGATCTCTTGATGTCAGAAGAAGGGTTTCCTGTGGCATATAATTATCTCACACTTAGAAACCCTCGTTCTTCCTCCATGCTCTATGCATATTTCTTGTAGCAACAACATTCTGGCTTTACTTTAGGACTGTTCCTCCTTTAGAATTGGATGCAAAAGGTTGGCTAGTAAGCATTTTGCAAGTAGGAAAGTTGGAGGGAAATGTCGGGGGATCATCTCACCTACAGGTGTCTAATTAGTGACTCTCCACCCATTTCTCACACCTGTCTGGTATTGTTTTTGACTTCTCCACAGTGTCTTCTGCTCAGCTGCATTTAGCACTCTTCTATCTTCTTTGGGTGCTATACGATGCAAAATCTTAATCTTCTGATGGGACCCTCTTGGTTTTTCTGAAGGAAAAGTGATGAATGCAAGGATAGAGTCATCATTCTGAACTACGAGTCCTAGGTGTTTTGGCTTTTAAATGTCTCTTTAATGTGTTCAAACAGTAGAGCCAGCCATGTCACAGGACAACGTCCTTAACCATGGAATTCCTACCTTAGTCAGCTTTCTTACTGCGGGGAAAAATTATCTGACATTCACAATGCATGGAAGAAAATAATTTCTTTTGACTCATGGTTTTGGAGACTTCATTCTATGGCTGGCTGACTTGAAGTTAGAAACATCATAGCAGAAGGGGACAGAGAAAGAAAGCTGCTTAATTCATGGTGGCCAAGAGCCAGAGAGGAAGGGGTCAGGGCCCGGACATAATCCCCAGGGCCACCTCTTCCCATGATGCATCCAGACATACTCCAAAGTTGTGCTTTACTAACCTCTCAAACCAATCAAGTGATCAGCATTAATTATCACGGTCCTCCTGGTATATGTTATACCTTCCTATTTGGTCTTCACAATCTTATCAGTGGGCAGGGTGGAGTAAATGGAGTTGTGGAAACGATCAATAAGGGAGGGACTTCTTCATCGGAATAACAAGAAGACATATCTACTGCCCACACATCAGAAAGCTACTGGGGAGGTACTTCAGGTGGAACCGGGTTCAGGCTAGACCTTGTAGCCGGAAGCAGCCAAGTAGGGTTATTGGTGCAGCAATGCCTATTCAGCTATTGTTAAGAGCCTAAGCTGACAGTGGGAGAGAGATGAGAGATGAGCTAAGTGATAGCCAGAGAAGGCCTCATAGAGCATATAAGGTGATGTAAGCCATCAGGTCTGTAGGAAACCTGAGCAGAAGTCCTGCTGATGAGGCTAAGTTTGAAGCCAGGAAATGACATTGTCAGCAGTGTCAGTGGCACACACACAAAGGACAATGATAGATTGCATAGCCCCCCTCTCACATTTCTGGGCTAATGGAAGCAACAGCAGCATGGAATGAATGAAAGCCACAGCTCGCTTATTAGTTTCAACTTCCTTCCCCAAAGACTTCCACTGGAACTTGCAAAATGTGCATTTCACTTCTTTGTCCTTCATTTTCCACCTGCGAGAAGAGACATGTCCCTGGAGAGAGAGGAACTGATGAGAGAAATCCTCATCTGTGTGCTTGGCTCCAGAACCCTGGAGATGAGCACAAAGCTGCTTCACGCAGTTTTGTTCCTTGTCTGACTTTTAGAGGGGTACAGGTGGAGCATGCAATAGGGCCACTATTTGAGAGGTTCCTGGGGACCACGGTATCCTTGATGCCATCCCATTGCTTCCTCCTCAGCACAATGGGAAGTAATAATAAACAGATTTTGGGCAGGCCCAGCTCACAGCAGTCCTTCATTCTGAGAAGCCCTCTCCCAGGGCTTCCTGGCCGGGCCTTGCCAGCGCACAGGCTCTTCACCCACTGATCAGAGGAAGCCCATCTGTGGTCCACACAGTTGTGTTCCATTGTCTCCTTCTAGCTCCTCCTCTGAGAAGATTTGCTCCCTCCCCATTCTTACTCTCAGCAGCACCATTTAAAGTCAGCCTCTTGGAATTTTCTAGGCACATTTGTACCCCCAACTGGGCTCTGTTTTTGGCTTGACCAGCGCCCTGTCTCTGTTTTTCTCCATGTCTGCTTCTCTCTGCCTCTGTCTGTCTCCTCCCTACATGTCCCAAGTTCCCACAGTGCCTTGATTTTCGGCAAGCAGTTCCAGTTGTGTTCCTGCTATGCTCAGCAGCAGGACATGATGCTTATTTCTCCAGAAAAAAAAAAAAAATGACACAAAGGTTCCAAGCCCCGTGGTCCCCTAAAGAATATCCCATAACTGCTTTCCTTTGACCAGAGGGAATCCTTTGTATCCAGAAGCCCCACCTCCTTTGTGACAAATTCCAAAACATTGGGCAATCATTAATTTATGAAAATGTGAGATTCATGAGGGCTTCCACTGGGCTGCCAGCAAATTTTAGGCAGATTCTGATCCTGCTTTAATTTAATTAAGTTCTGTTTATTTAATCAACCCAGAGATATGCGTTCTCAGGCAGGAATTTGCTGCCTGCCCCTGGATTGTGTTTTTGTTTATGGCAGGAGGAGAACAGTGGATCTCCCCTGCACTTGGAAGGCTTTAAGGCCAGCCCAACAGAAGCCTGTGGTCTGGATTCAGAGTAGGACCATGGGGACGCTCTGTGTGTGTGTGTGTGTGTGTGTGTGTGTGTGTGTGTGTGTGTGTGTGTGTGTGTGTGTGTG
>PVKA01002569.1:0-17743 GCA_004027165.1 Ctenomys sociabilis | reverse complement strand
GGTCACACCGTAGCTCACAGGGTACTCATCAGAGCACACTCCACAAATCCTGCTGTGGAGGGTGCTGGTGAAGCCTGTGGAGGGCTGGGTCCCGAACTGAGGGTCATGCTGGAGGTTAAGAGCTATAGTACTATGCCCTCAAGCCTTTTATTGTTTTCTCCTTCTTTTTTTTTTTTTTTTTCAATACTGAGGATAGAATACAGGGCCTTTACACAAAACCTCATATCAACCAATTTTTTATTTTTATTCTTTTAACTTTGAGACAGTACCACTAAGTCACCAGGCTGTCCAGGGTGGACCTCAACTTGCAACCTCCTGCCTGTGCCTTCCAGTCTCAGTGTGGCTAGCCTCAGAAGTAACCACATTTTCAATCTGGAGGTGGAGGAGGCAGAGAACAATGGTGGAAATCCACGAAGAAGGAATCATTAGGGTGGGAATGATGGTGAGGGCATTTGGGCACAGAAGTGATTTCTGGAGCCCACAAATTCTTCCACTTAGAGGATAGCCTCTGTCTTTGTGCAGGAGGGTAGACCAGAGTTCCCAGCTGCGGTGTGATGGGTCTGAGCTAGGACGTGGGAGTAGGTGTCATGCCCCACTTGCAGGCTGGGCAGTGCTTGGTCTGAGCTGCCTGGCTGGGCCACTAAGAGGTGGGAGGACAGAGTCCCGGCTGGACTGTCAGACATGGTGGGAAGAGCTGATGTTGGACATTCACCATCGGAGGAAAGCCAGGATTTGCCCACCCTTTGAAGACAATGGGAATGAAAGTAAAAATGGGAATTTCTAATTTCAGGTAGTGGATTTGTTTATTGTTTATTTTATTCTTTTATTTTTTAAAAGAGAATAAAAATAGTACAAAAAAAGAAACAATGCAGAATTTCACTAAATCAAATAATAGGAATTCTACCATGGTCCTTACATTGCATATTATTGTATTCAAATTTGTTGTTCAGAGTACCAAATGTAAGCATGCAAAATTGGTCCAAAAATTATGAAAAAATTAAAAAGGAGAGAAAAATATTTAAGCATTGATTGCTTCTTTCAATATTTCAGCAGAAATCAGCAGTACAATTATCCAAGCTGCCCTGTGTCTATACATACATATATATATATATATTTTTTTTTTTTCTTTCCTTCTTTCCTTTTGTCTTTTCTCCTTTCCCTCACCCACTTATTTATGTTTGGCTCTGTTAAAGTAGGAGAAAGCTGATGACACTTGGAAATACCTGTACACCCTTTTTTTGTATTTTAGGGAAGGGTTTCCAGGGTGTTCATAGTTTCACTATTAGATTGGACTTGTACATAAAGAGTGATAAACTTGAAGCCTTCATACTGAAGTGGATGTCACTTGAAGATATACTTATAAGTGAAATAAACCAGACCCACATGTATAAATATCATATAGTCTCCCTAGTATAAGTACTCAAAAGAAGAATTAAAATAGAAAGGTGTAACACAGTTAAAGGGAAAATGAGAACTTGATTATTGGACAATGAGGAGAGGGCAAGGAGAAAAGCTGGGAAACATGACAGATACCAATGTGTAATAAAAGGGCCATGCTTTGAATGCTCGTCATTCTGATTTTCTAAATACATACTTCTGGGGCCAGGTAGAGATGGATCAGTAGAATAAGCGCTTCCCTGGCAAGCACAAGGGCCTGAGTTCAATCCCTAGTTCCACTAAAAAATAAAAAAATATGTACTTCTTGTCATGATATACCACGTATTATTATACTGTCTTTCAAATAAAAGTTTTTAAAAAAAATAAATGGTAATAAATGAAAAATGAGACACAGTAAAAAAAAATGTCATAGGACAGGCCTGCTACAATGCTCTATATAGGTAGATTTCTAAATTTCTGTGTAAGTACATGTAAGTATTCATTCCTATTTTTAAAATTGTTTTATTCTTCATTATCTGAAGGACTTAAAGTTTAATATCTCAATACTGATGGAAAATACCTGTTCCATGTCATGCCTACAATGTCTGATATTTAGACAGATAGTGAGGGTAAACTGAACTGCACATGTTGCAGGGTAATAATAAGCTTGTTTTCTGGAGGGTTAACAACCTAAGTTTACAGATCGAAAATTGGAGAAAAGGAAGGACTGCAAGGTCAGCCAACATTTTGGCCCTAGCTTTTCAAGGTCAGTGAAGACTCAGGATACAGGAGAACCTGTAACATCATGGAACTCAGTTGTGCCCATATTTCTGATCAAGGAGATTATGGAGCCACAGAGGAATGTGATCAATGATGTATGGTGTGCCTAAGGAGAGTCACATGGAGAAAAAACTTTCTCTCAGGCTTTCACAGAGAGTAAACTGCTCAAGCAATGGCCATGACTCATCCAAATGGCTGACACTGACAAAGAATCTACAAAGTGAGGTACAGGGTTACAGGATAAACCCTGAGGGGACTTGATTGAGCTTATCAGATATTAAAGTTACATTTCTTATTATATAGGTCTTGCTTTATCTTGATCTTAACCGTCCAGCAGAAAAGTATAAAAATGGGGTATATAAAGTAAAGCCATATTAATATACTGAACTGTGAATGGCTCAAGTCAACAACTTCTGCAGATAACCTACTACTATTGTAGATTGCTGGACTATATTGGATTGTTTTACTGAATTCAACACCTATAGTATTTAGATGCTAATGGAATACCCATCTCTGACAAGACTGAACAAAAAAGGGGACTACCAAGGAATGACCATTTTGTATTTGTATATACAGAATAGTTAGGATAGATATATAGCCACTTTCACTTAACTCAATGAGATTTGTACTAACAGTGTTTGGACAAGATATCCTGTCTACTTCTTATATTATTATTATATTACTAAGAAGATAACAATGTACAATGTATTAATTATTGAAACTGTCCTATTAATTAGCTTTGAAACTATCTCATTGATATTTGTTTTTCAATTAAAAAAAAAAGAAAAACAATAGTTTGGACTTGTAATGATCTGCCTGTTTACAGCCTCCCAAGAGCTAAGATTACAGGTGCATGCCATCATCCCCAGTCTCAGTTGCTGTCTCAGAGTGCCTCAGGAGCAGGGCCAGCATGGTAGGCCTTGGGGATTGGGCAGGCCCAGGATCAAACTCCAGGAACCCTGCGCTGCTTGCAGGCACTTTAATCCACTGAGACATTTGGCTGACCCTATACACCACTTTTTGAGTTATGATTTCTTTTTTCCATCTCTCTCTCTTTATTTTTTTTGGTGGAGCAAGGGATTGAAGTCAGGCCCTTTCTCTTGCCAGGTAAGTACTTATTCTACTGAACCATCTCCCCCAGCCCCTCTGTTTTCTCTAAGAGACAGTTATGGTGGTGCATTGGATTTCAGTTCTTTCATCAGGAAGGTAGTTCTGTATGTCTCTAAATGCTCCCTTGTTAATTATACTTCAATCATTCTCCATAATTTGATAATTCTCCATAATCTGAAATCCAACATGCTGCAAATCAAATCATACCACCTTGCATAGTGGCTTCAGCTGACTCTGCAGCCAGCTCTAAAGTTCTGTGGTCCCTGAGTTGGTGGGGAAGAGGAAATCTATGGAGGTGCAGGAATACAAGAGTCAACTACAGGCAGCTCCTTATGTCCTGGGTAGAAGGCTTGAAGAAGTGAGAGACGTAGACCTCTCCCTTCTACCACATAAGATCTGTGTTCACTGAGAGAGATGAAACATGGAACCAGTAGTATTGTCTGTCTTTGTGTATGTGTTAGAAATGGACTAGGAAAATCTTTACAGAATTAATCATACTTAAGTAATATTTGAAGACCCCAATTTTTGCCTAATGTCAGTTGATGATTGTGGCAATCAGCCTCCAAATCCTAGCCTCAAAGTATTCACATGGTGTACTGAGTAGGACTTACCTATGCCTCCAAGAGTTTACTGCAGCTCAGACAGAGCATTGCCCAGCCGGTGAGTGGGGTGTGATACCCACTCCCACATCCTGGCTCAGACCCATCACACCACAACTGGGGCCTCTGGTCTACCCTCCTTTAAGAAGACAGAGGCTGTCCTCTAAGTGGAAGGATTTATGGGCTCCAGAAATCACTTCTGTGCCCAAATGCCCTCACCATCATTCCCACCCTAATGATTCCTTCTTCGTGGATTTCCACCATTGTTCTCTGCCTCCTCTACCTCCAGACTGAAAATGTGGACACTCCTGACCTGGGGCAGAAATGCTTGTGTGTGACCTCTGAGCTTAGTCCTAAGAGACACTGGGGCTCCTGCCCTGCTGTCTTGGGTGGAGGAGAAGCATTAGGGGAAGTTGTGAGGATAGTTGTCCACAGGAGGTCACAGCCTGAGAAGCTGAGGTCTGCGGCCAACAGCCTGAGTGGACCACCTTGGTAGGGTCCTTTAGCTCTGAACCACCATCTGCTTGATCCTTCGGTGTGAGAGTCCTTGAGGCAGAACCACCCAGCTGAGGTCTTCAATGCCCCCTGTTCTGGAGAACTATGAGGTGATAAATACTGACTACTTCAGCTGTTGAATTTTGCAGAAATTTGTTATGCAGCAAAAGATAACTAGTGAATAATATTAGAAATAACTTCTTCTATACCAGTGAAATCTAACATCTAAGCCAAAGTATGAACTGCTTATGCACGTACATCATTACGCTTTCCTATTTACCAAGAGTGTGTTTTTCTCATCCCTTTCTCAGGTCAGGGCCAGCACTGTTCTCCTGAGCGCATTGTGAGGAGAGTCCATTTCCAAGTCAGCACCATGGGAGAGCAGAGGGATGTGCCGGGCTCTTGCATAATACAGCTACATTGTATTCCAATGTAGCCAAATTCTCCCACCCTAGGGTCCCCTACCCAAGAACAGTGGTAAGAGATGTAGTCAGTTAAGATCTATCCACTGACACTGGCCTAATGGGGCACACTGGTCACCCCAGCCCTGGGGAAGGCTGAGCCAGGTGGGTGAAAAGTTAGAGACCCACATTGTCTCACGATAAGAAGGGCTGGTTACAAAGTTCAGTGCAAAAGCCCTGGGTACAATCCCTTAGTAACCCCTTCAAATTATGCACTGGCCACACTGTGAGTTTTTCCTCTTTCTTCTAGCCTCATTTTGCTGACTGGCTCTGATAGGAGTGAACAGGAATAGAAGAGAGATAGAGACAGAGAGAGAACCTGCTTCACAAGTTTAAAAAATCTTCTAAAATTGATTTAAAATTGACAGATAATTGCTTTCCTTCTTTAGAGATAAGGTGGGCCAGTTCTGCCTGCTTCATTGCCTTTTACAAAAAGCACATCGCAGTCCACGTAGCACTCTCATTGATGTTTCCTCTGTGATTCTTCTCTGGAACACTGTGAAGAAGATATAATTAGGTCAGCTTTACAGATGAAGAAACTGACAGTCAGACTGCCGTGGACACTGACCTGAGGCAGAGCTCAAACAGCCTAATTCAATACCTTTTCTTAGACGTATGCTACCCAACATGAATATTGTTAACTCCTAGGAAGCATGTGAATTTCTAAGTACACGACCTTGCATGTGCCAAGGTAGAATTCTGAACTTGCTTGGAGCTAGCAAACTCAAATTTGTAGCTAATAAGTGCCTACAATGAGGTCACTTTGAGCTGAGAGGTACTGTAAGCAAAACGTACATGTGGCATTTCAAAGACGGTATGGAAAAGGATTGTAAAAACCTGTTAATTTTTATAGTGACCATTATGGTTTTTTCATCCAATAAGTTATAACTTTATTAGTGGTAGAAACAGTACAAATTTCAAACCAAGCCGCAGTGACCTTTTTGAAACACCAAAAAATATCCTCCTGTCCGATGATTACATTGTTAGTTCCATAATGGCATTTACAACATCATTGCTGGTGTTCTTCAGTGCTTGGACTGCCTTTGCCCTTGACACATTTGTTTGTGATATAACCAACTCTGTGTCCTTACCTTCCACGCCTGTTTCATCAACCTCTTCCTCTTCATTCTCCTCTTGTGCTGTTGGAGTCTGTGTATTTTCTAGAATATTTCAGACAGCTTCACCTTGAACTTTGCATTTCTCAGCAGCTGCTAGCTGTGTTTGGTGTGATAAGTCCTCAATCTTGACTCCCCCAAAGACTATGTAGGTACCTGAAGTTGGGCTCTTATAGACATCTGGTTTAGTGATGACAAAGAGGACATTCTCAGACTTCTGGATGGTGACTCTAGTAACTCCTGTAATCTGCCAGAGACCCAGTGTGGACACAGCCTTCTGTGCCTTCTTTTCAGTCTGACTCTGTTTTGCCTTACTGACTGGTTCTTCATCGATTTCAGCTGCTGCCGCCAGCTAGGTTTGTTGTGTGGAATCTAGCTCTGCGAGCTCTCGTACTGATTCATCACTCTCAGATTCTGTTCCAGACCCTGTCTCAACCTGGAGTTGAGGCAACTACTGCTCTGTAGCAGGGACGGTTTCTGTGGCTTCACCCAGCATTTTGTGTGGAGAATGTGGAAGCAGGATGGTGGCAGAAAGGGCCATTATATATATATATATATATATATATATATATATATATATATATATATATATATATATTAGTATTTCTTTCTTTATTTATTTGATACAGCGTCTCACTATGCAGCTCAGACTCATAGTGATCCTCCCTCCTGTCTCAGTCTCCCCAGGGCTGGGATTACAGGCATGCACCACCATACCCGGCTTCAGTGGCCAGCTCTGCATGGGTTTGGTACGGCATGCAGTACTGGGAACTGAATCCAAGTCTTTGTACTTGCCAGGCAGGCGCTTAGACTGCCCAGGCCTATGGTGACTATATGTTAAAACATTTTAGGGGACAACTTGCCTGGGCCCCCCTTCTGTCCCTTTCTTGGACAGAAGCTTTCTTTCTCCCAATAAATATTCTGCTCTTAAAAACCCTAACATTTTAAATATACATCAAATATATTATTAAATTAACTTCACCTGTTTCTTTTTACTTTTTAAAACATGCATGCAGTTTTACATTTTTAATGGAAATAATTGTGCACATTTATGATGTACAGCACAATCCTTTGACACAGGCACACAATGATCAAGTCATTGATCGTTTCTTTGGGTTTGGAACTGGGAATTTCTTTCTTCTAAGTCTTCACTTTTTTTTTTTCACACTAAGAATTGAGCCCAGGGAATGCTGAGTACATGTGTGTCCAGCCCTTTTTATTTTTATTTCAAGATGTGGTCTCAGTAAGTTGTTTAGGCTGACCTCAGATCTGCAAACCCCATACCTCAACCTCCCAAGTAGCTGGGATTATAGCTACACCAAGCCTACATTGAGTAGGGCATCTTCTAGTTCTTTATAAAATATTTAAGTTATTATAAGCTGTATCCCCTGTGGTACTGTAAAATATTACAATGGATTCTTCCTATCAAACTGCATTTTGTTATGTATCCCTTAGCCAGACCCTCTGTCCCCTTCCTCATCCCTTTCCTAGTCCAGCCATCCCGGTAATTACTGTGCTACTCCCTTCTGGGACAAATTAACTTCCTTCTAAGCATCCACATACAAGTGATCAAATGCAATATTTGTCTTTTTATACTTGGCTCACTTCATTTAACACAGTATCCTCCAGTTCCATCTGTTTCCTTTTACAATGTGATTCGGCTGCCATAACATCCAGCCTGTTCTCTGGGACTTGCATTTGCAGCCCATGGGCTCTAAACCAAGGCTCTGATGTGTTTCAGATTCAGGGCTTCAAGTCACTTCAGGCCAGTGCACAAATCGCCGCAGGGCTCTTGGGAGATGAGAGGAAAATCTGACAGACTGCATAATTAATAAGCACCTGTTTTCATGTTTTGATATTTTACCATGAAACGGAAAAACCCGAGTGCTGTGCTGATGACCCAGGGAGGGACCAGATGCTGTCCAGTACCCCCTATGACTCTCTTCCAGGTATGTCCTTATATCAAAAGGGTTTTCCAAACTTGAATGGTTTTTCAAAGCATTGAGGAAAAGTTCAGAACCCTGAGTCAGAAAACTTTCTTTTTCATAGGAAGGCTGAGACAATGTGTAGGAAAAGATGTGAAATCTCTAGGACTGGGGAGCCTGCTAACAGGATTAGCCAAGCTGGAGACAAGGGGAGGAAGGGGAGGGGAAAAGAGAAGTTGCATCAGCCAATGAGAACAAGTGATGCACTTAGGCGCTCATTTGTCCATTCATGGTAAATGTTTCTGTCTCGCTATTACTTATTATCTAGTGTGACCTTATGAGCCACCAAGCACTGTTTTAAGTTCTAGGCATACAGTGGTAATCAAGAACGTAGACTTTTGCCCTCGCAAAACTTGTTTGCTATGCTGGGAGTCAAAATAGATAAGACATAGGTGCAGGAAGTCTTTTTGAAAGAAACCTTTGTTACCCAAGAAATAACACCAAACATCAGCACATGGGATTACATCAAATTAAAAAGCTTCTGCACAGTAAAGGAAACCACCAGCAGAGTGAAGAGACAACCTGCAGGATGAGAAAAAAAATTTTGCCAGCTACTCCTTAGACAATAGACCATACAAAGAACTCAAAAAATTAGACATCCCTGTAATTGAAAGATTCAATAAAAAATGGGCATCTGAAATGAACAGATACTTCTCAGATGAAGGAGTATCAAACAGCCAATAAGTAAATGAAAAATGTTCCACATTGTTGGCCATTTGAGGAATGCAAGTTAAAACAATACTGAAATTCCATCTCACTGCCCAAAACATGGCTGTCATCAAGAAATCAGTCAATAATAAATGATAGAGGGAAACCCTTCTCCATTGTTAGTGGGAGTGCAGACTAATTCACCCTTTATGGAAATCTCTTAAAAAACTAAAACAAAAGTTCCATTTGACCCAGATATTCCCCTTCTAGTTATCTTCCCCAAAGAGTTAAAGCTATACCACCATGAAGCATGTATGCTCACGTTTATAGCAGTGCAATTTATAATAGCAAAATCTTGGAAATGGCTTCGATGTCTATTAACAGACAAATGGTTAAAGAAAATGTGGAATTCACACACAGTGGAGTACTACTCTGCCATAAAGAAGGATAAACGAGTCATTTGTAGGAAAATGGATGCACTTGAGAACATAATATTAAGTGAAATAAATTGGACACATAAGATTAAGTATGTCATGATTTCTCTCACATGGAAAACCTAATATATATATATATATATATATATATATATATATATCAAAGACAGGGCAGAGAAAGAGAGAGAGGTTATTTTTTTAAAAAATGTATTTGGTTGTTACAGGCTCTTACTTCACAGCTCAGACTCATAGTGATTCTCCTGCTTTCAGCCTCCCCAGCGTTAGGATTATAGACATACACTACTATCCCTGGACTCTGGCCAGCTCAGCCCACTCTAGGGGCAGGGCTGGCACAGCATGTGTTGCTGGGGATTAAACTGCAGTCTCTGCACTTGTCTAAGTAGGTGATTTAGTCCCCTGAGCTATCTCACTGGCCAAAGAGAGAAGCTATTAATATATATCCAAAAGTGTGTCTTAATTTAGTATAATCTCTTTTAGGTTTTTTTTTTTTTTTGCCTATTAGTCTCGTGGTCAATCTGCATATATGATAATTTACTTTGCAAGCATTTGTAAGATAAATTAATGAATCTGATGCTGGCAAAAGGAAAGGGAGTAGAGGGAAGGACAACAAAAAGAACTGAGTGTGCTGTGTGCATGAACTAATTTCCTGCAGTGAACGTAATTGTGATATGCTGCAAACATGTATAATAAAAATAGAAAAGAACTTGTTTTCTAGAGGCAATAAAGAATGAGATCCACTAAGTAAATAAGTCTGATAACTTCAAATTCTATTAAATTATATGTTGGCTGCTATTACAGATAGACTCAAATAAGGAACAGCGTAGCAAGAGAGAATTTCAAGAGTACATTCTCCCTTGCTATGCTGTTCTTACTTGGGAACTCTAGGGCTGGATTAGCTGCCAGGAGCCCAGGTTCCTTCTGTCTTGTGGCCCTGCCATGACCAGACTTGTCACTGTTCTCCACCTCAGGGATGGATTCCCCTTTTCTCTAGTTAACATTCTGAAAAGTGGGCAGAGGAAAGGGAAAGTGGCCATGCCCTTTTCTTTTCAGCACATGGTCTGAAAGTGCATATATCCTGTAACTTCTTTTCTATTTTTTAAAAATTTTTTGGTACTGGGAATCGAGCTCAGGACCTTGCACTTACCAGTCAGGTGCTGTGCCATTGAGCTATCTCCCCGGGCCCATCACTTAATTCATTTTCTGTTCGCAGTACTTTTTATGCGGCCACCCTAGAAGCAAGGGAGCCTGGGAAATGTAATATTTATACTGAATAATATGTATCTAATGTTTTAAAAAATTAGATGAAAGGAAAGAAAACAAATATTAAAGGACCACTTACAGTATCAGTACAACATTAAGTCACATGGCTATTGTACCTACAATGTCACTAGTAGGATTATATCATTGGAAAGACCAGGCTCTGACAATGCTTGGAAGAATCAAGCAGGATTTATTTATCTAGGGATAGGAAATTAAGGAAAAGATGTCAGCACTATCAGGACCCAAAGGCAAACACATCCAAAACACAATACCTTTCTAAGAGAAAATCTGGTTGCAAATGATAAAATCCAAAGGGGGGGGCAATGTTAGTCAGCTTTTTGTTCTGGTAAGAAATACCTGAGATAATCTGCTTATAAAGAAAACAGGCTTCTTTGGCTCTCAGTTTAGGAGCTCTTAGTCCATGACTCAGTCCCATTGCTTTCAGGCCTGTGGGGAGGCAGAAGGTGCTGGCAGCATTGTAGCGCAACACTGTTCACTCTCTGGCTAGATTGTGAAAGGAAAAGAGGAAGAGATCAGGCCCCACGGTCTCCCTCAAGAGCAGCTCCCTGGAGAAGTAAAATTCCCCCATGGGCTCCTCTCTCTTATATGCCTCCGCACCTCTTAATTACACCATGAGCTGGAGATCAAGCTTTTTAGATGTTTTTAAAAAATGTATTTAGTACAGAGTCTCACTACACAGATCAGACTCTCAGTGACCCCCCTGTTTTCAGCCTTCCAAGTTCTGGGATTACAGGCGCAAGCCACCATGCTTAGTATCAGTCGCGGTCACAGCGTGCCCTGGGGGTGGGGCCAGCACGGCACACCAGAGATTGAACCCCCTGCCCCTCTGTATGCTTAAGCAGGCGCTTTAGTCCACCGAGCTATCTGGCTGGCCCCTGGAGATCAAGCTTTTAACATAGGCCCATCTAGGGGACATTCCAAACCAAAACAATGGGTCACTGTGAATCTTCAGGCACCCTACCTGATCCCCTCTGTGTCTTATCCTGCAGAAACCAAATAAGGTGATGGGATGGAGCAATCTGGACTGCAAGTGTTGGGCAACTTACAAGCAAGCATGTACCAGCAGGGGGTCTCTGGGGAGCTGGCATTTGAACAGAGATCTGCACAATCACATAGGGCTCCTTGTAGGACACATTCCAGGTACAGGCAACAGCAGGTGCAATGACCTTGATCTGAGAGGGGCGCTCATGAAAGGAAATTGCCCAGGGTAGCTGGAGTATCCAAGTAGGAGGAAGTGGATATGGCGGATGGAACAGAAGGAAGATGGGAAAGGGGTAGCCTTCTTCAAGTTCAACCCTAAGAGGATGTCTTTGTCAGAAAGAGAACAGCAGCATCTTTTTCCATTAGGCAACCTCAAGTGGCTGCTTCTGCCAACTTTCTGTTTGAGTTGCCTCAAACTAGAGCTGAGAGAAGGAACTGGACTCAGCTTGCCCTGAGCTCATAGACATTTCCTTTCTATTCCCCATTTGCCTTAGTTGTTTAGGGGATAAAGACCAGCAGCCCCCCCTGAGAGAGAAGTCACGTGGGAAAGCTGAGTTCTCAGGGAGCCAGCACAGCATCCGGCCCCAGCAGATACTCAGCTCCATTCCCTATGATATGGTTCCCTCTGTTTTCAGATCTCAGATAAGATCTTTCTTCACATACTAATCAGCCACAGGCTTACTTTTCCTTGTCAAAGCAGGTGTGTAGACACTGTGAAAAGATTCTCACTTGTCAGGGATCCTGTGGCTCAGGTGGAGGAGGGCGAGCTGCATCCATGGAACATTCTGGTCACTGGGTAAGAGTTCTGCCATCTGTACCCCTTTAGCATGTGGATGTGGATATAGCTAAAGACAAATCTTTATTTTCTGAAGTTTGGGGGGGCCAATCTTGATATACGCCATTCAAAACACGTGGCTGATGACTGAAACTTTTTCTTGTGTGTGTCCATCCAGGCCATGTGTAGAACTCTGCTTAGCACTGAGCTTTGTGACAGTTTTTTGCATGGTTCCTGTCTTACTTATTTTCTTCATCACTGAGAAGACACTTGCAAATTAAGGGAGGAAGGGTTCATTTTGGCTCACGGTCTGTAGAGGTCTCAGGCTACAGCTAGTTTCCAAGGTAGGGCGGCGTGGTGGAAAGAGGAGAGCTGTTCATGGCATGGCGACAGGACAGTGGAAGCAGAGAGAAGGAGGGAGAGGAGAAGAGAGAAAGAGAGAGGGAGACAGGGAGAGGAAGAGGGAAGAAAGAAATAGAGGAAGAGGAGAGAGAGAGAGGAAGAGAGGGAGAGGGAAATTAAGAGATTATTAAGGGAGGAACAGGGAAGAGATAAACCCTCCTAGGCGGTAGCCCATTGACCACCTCTCCTGACCAGGCCTCACCACTACCAGCAGCAGATCAGTCCCCTGGTGAGAATTCCATCCCTGTGACCCAGTCACCTCCCAAAAGTCCCAACTACGGGCTCATGAAGCTTTGGGGGGCATTTTAGATCTGAGCCATAGCAGTTAACCGTGCCATTTCTGGGTGTGGGAGTGGGGGAGGGGCGTGAGGCAGCCTTCTTTGGTCTGATTTGCAGTTTCAGTCACCTACATTTCCACTCGTATTTCTCCACCCACACAGCCCTTCTGGCCACCGCTTCCATCCAGCTGTTCTATGTTCTATTTCATGGAAGTATGAGGGACCGTAAGGACAAAGGTGCAAGAACCCGTGTCCGCAAGGTCCTTCAAGTGCAGCAGGGAAGATGGTACATGTGGCGTCGTACAGCAGTGTGCCAGATGACGTCCATAAGGACTGTGTGGACAGGGCTGAAGCTCAAGAGACTGCCTTATACCCAGAACTGAAGTGGGAGGAAGTCTTCCTATGGTGGGTTGAGTCTTGATAGAGGCTCAGGCTCCAAGCAGAGGGAGTAGTGAATACACACATATATTGGCAGGGGCACAATTTGGTAGGGTATTCAATCTGTTTTAATATAGACACAGTATAGAACACAGGAGAGAGATAAAGGCTAGACAGAAACCAAGCCAGAAAGGCAGGAAGGGGCTGGGTCCCTAGCGTCCTACAAGTCATGGTGATGGATTTGGATCAGCAGGAGCTACCAAGAGGGTCTGAAGCAGAAGAGCGGCGATCAGATGTGCAGTTTCTGAAAGCTTTCTCCTGCTGCTAGTGGGAGCTGGACTTCGGAGACAAGAGGCCCTGCTGTTGCCTGTTGAAACTACTGCAGGATGCACAGATGAAGCCCCAAGAGACAGGTGAACAATGAAGGACACCTAGGAGCAGAGGTGTCAGGGTTTGGTGATAGATGGAAAGTGGAGGTGAGCAAGAAGGTGGAGCTTCAGAATCCAGGCCACAGAGGTGTCATTAGCTCTTGTACATGACACGCGAAGGGAGACAGCATGGTGAGAGGGACACTGAGCTCAGTGCATTCCCTAGGCATTGTGGAAGGGGTGGCAGAGAATGAGATGGGAGAGATGAGTGTGAGAGTGGAGGAGGGAGGAGAGAAGAGAGGCTGTGCTGGAGCTGAGAGGGGGGCTGTGCTCCCAGGGGAGATCAGGAAGAGCAACTGAAAAGGAACCAAGGCGGAGCAACCAGAGAAGTGAGAAAGACACATCCGGGCTGCAGAAAAGCTGGACTTTAGGAATCCCATGGTGCTGAAAGGGCAAAACATGAGTATGGAATGGTGCCCATGGGTTTAATGAAGAAGAAGCTACTGACTGTCTGGCAGGGGACATTTCTGGAGTGTGGAGGAAGTTGACACAGAGTGTAGGTGATGCTTTAAAACTCTGGCTGTCAGCAAGACAGTAGTGACAAGAGAGAATGATGGGAAGGCTGGGTGAGTTGTTCGAGGCTCCACAGTGGTCAATGTATTAAGTCACTCATCTATTTATTGGGCACTATAAATAGAGATGTTCAGCACCAGACACAAGGAAATTTAAAACACACTTTCCAAGCTCCAGAAATGCAAGGCCTTGGTGCCCACCCTTCTATGTCAGCTAAGAAATAGTGTGGCCCAGAGGAAAGCACACAGTTTTGGAGATAAAATAGGTATGGGGTCAAATCTTGACTCTGCTGCTGTTGTGATTTGTATCTGAAGTGCCCCCACCCCAACTGAACCAGAGGCTGAACTGCAGCCAATGAACTTTGGGGAGGTAACAGGATCATGAGGCATCTGCCTTCATCAAGTGGGTAGTCCACTGAGGAGATCGTAATTTGATGGCATTATGGGAGATGATAGGAACAGGAAGTGAGGCCTATCTGAAGGAAGTGGGCCATGCAGCCATGATCTTGGGCACTAGGTCTCTTCTCTTCTTCTTTCCTTCTCTCTCTACTTCCTGGCTTCCATGAGGTGAGTAGATTTTCCCCACTAACCTTTCCACCATGGAAAGGTTAGTGCCTTTCCTCAGACCCATTGATATGGAGCCAAGGAAGGATGAAACCATGAATTATGAACCAAAATAAACCTCTCCCCTTCAAATTGCTATTAAAGCTGTCTCAGTGCTTTAAGAAATTGCTAATACTACTCCTTTCTACCTGGGTAACCTTAAGCAAATTAATCTCTTTAAGTCTCAGTTTTAATCTGTCAAATGGGAATAATAGTACATTCATATTCCTTGAGGGTAAAGATACAGTCTACTGTATTAATTTTGCAGGGTAGGGGTTCTGTGTACATTATGACATATTGTAACCCAAGCACCATCCATAGCATAATTGTGGGCCTGGAGCAGGAAGTGAATAGGTCCTTTGCTAAATGAATGCATGATTGAAGGTATGTAAAGATTCTGGTATAAAAAGGAACCTTATAATGGATGGACCTGAGACTCTTGGTGGCCTAGGTCAGCTGGAGGGTCCTGGCTGTCCTCAGATGCTGTCCTTTCCCTTACAACTTAGATTCTTGTGTGTGTGTGTGTGTGTGTGTGTGTGTGTGTGTGTGTGTGTGTTTTAAGAAAGGGTCTACAGGGTGTTCATGGTCTCACTACTAGATCAGACGTACAGTAATCTATCTGTTTACAGCCTCCCAAGAGCTGGGATTACAGGCATATGACACCACACCCAGTCTCAATTGCTGTCTCAGCATGCCCTGGGGACAGGGCCAACACTAGCAGGCTTGGGGATTGAACCCCTGACTCCTGTGCCTGCTTGCAGGCACTTTAATCTGCTGAGCTATTTGGCTGGCCCTACAACTTAGATTCTTAACGCAGTAGAAAAGATAAAAGCAAGATGCTGAGAAGATTCACTTCCTTATTAACTCCTTCCTGCATGAAAATTTTAAAGTTGTGTACATTTTATCTATAAAAAAATTAATATGCCCGCCCCATGCCCACCTAACCAGAGTGACTGGCCTGAGACAGCGGGGCCCACTCCAGTGGCCTCCTGGATCCCGCTCTGAAGCCTTCTCTCTGAGTGAGTGGAAATTTGCACGACTCGCCCAGCTTCCCAGATCAGTGAGTGTGTGGTGAGTCTGAGGGAGAGCCTTTGGGTTCTTCCTGTGTGCTCTTCCCAGATCCACGCCCCCAAGCCCTCCAAGCGAGCGACCGGCCTGAGACCTCAGGGCCCACTTGCCAGCAAGTCCCCAGATCCCCTGCCCCAAAGCCCGAGGAGCGAGTGGGAATTTCCCCGACTCCCTGGGCATCAAAATTCGAGGAGTGTGTGGTAAGTCTAAGGGAGAGCCTTTGGCTTCTCCCTGTGCGCTCTGCACCATCTAAAGCCTCAGGTCCCAAGACACCTAGCCAGAGACCTGCCTGGGACATCCCAGACAGACCTACCTGGCAACTCCCCGTAGCCACTGCCTCAAGCCCATCATGGGAGCGAGAATTTTTGGTGACTCTCCTGGCACTCGATCCACCCCTGCCCTGGCTAGTGAGTGTGAGGGAGAGCTTCTGTGCCCCCCCCACTGCTCCCCTAACCAGAGATCCAACAGAGGGGAATCACAGGAGCTGCAGCAAAAAGGAACTGAACACAACAGCTAGATCTAGGCCAGGCATAACTGGATAATCTCAAACTTAATAGACTGGCACCCAAATCTCATCATGTGCTAAGGCTATAAGCTGCACAAAAGCTCTACACAAGAGGTCAGAGGTCAGTACTATACAAAATAACAAAGACAAGGAGAAAAATGTATCTCAGGTCTCAAGTCCACCGATAAGAGCAGAGGACATTAGCTCAGCTGAATTGAATGAATTAACAGAGACAGAAGCAAAGGAACAACAGCAGAAAGGTATAGAGGAATTCAGACAAGAATTAATGCCTGAAATAAAAAAGAAATATTTGAATACATAGCATCTGAAATAAAGAATCAAATCCAGAAACGTCTGGGGGAAACCCAATGCTCACTCAGAACAAGTGCAGAGAACACTATTCCAGTTGAAACGTATGAATTAACAGTGTCAGAAGCAAAGAAACAACAGGAGAAAGGTAAATAGGAACTCAAAGCAGAAATAATTTCCGAAATCAAAAAAGAATTATTTGAAATTATACTATCTGAAACAAGTCTGGAAATATACGGAGGAAACCCAATTTGGAAGAAACTTTGCAGAAAAAGAATTAATAGCTACCTCTAAAGAAGATATGGATAAAAAAAATAGAGGAGATCAGAAATATGACAGAATCCCGGAATTGGCAATACAGAAAAGAAATAGAATGCTTGAAGCAAAGTCAAAGAGATAGAGAAGAACTAAAAATATCAATCACGAGTCTACAAAAATGTTTGAGTGAAAGCAAAGACAGAGTTTCAGATCTAGAGGACACTGATGCAGCTAGTGAAAAGGTAAGAAAGGATCTCTTAAAAACAATGAGAATGCAGGAAAAAAATAACACCTCACATGCAAGATAACGCCAAGATGAAAAATGTGAGATTAACTGGCATCAGTGATAATGAAGGAGTCAATACAAATGATATAAAAAGAATATGGACTGAAGTAATCGCAGAAAATTTCACAAATATGAGGAAACAAACCAACATTCAAGTAACCAAACATTCAAAGTAACAGAACACTAAAAAACTTCAACCCAAGTAAAAACACACCAAGACATAAAATGGTCAAGATCCCTGAAAATCAACATAAGAATAATATACTGAAAGCTGCTAGAGAGAAGAAGCAGATCACATTCAAAGGAAAACCCATCAGAATTATAGCCAATTTCTCTACACAAACCATGAAGGCAAGGAGAGCATGGAGCAGAGTTCTTCAAGTCCTGTATGAAAACGAATTCCAGACTATTATACCCTGTAAAACTCTCTTTCAAGTTTGATGGAGAAGTGAAATACTTCCATGACAAAGAACAACTAAAGAATTTCATGATGACAAAGTCATCCCTACACAGGCTACTCAAAGAGGTTCTAGAGAGAGACCACAATGACCAGAACTCCATGAATGAGAACGGAAGGAACCCACTAAGCAGGACAGACAATTAAACACAGGATACAAAGGAGTAAACAACAGCAGGTAAATAACATGACAATCA